>VZTI01004188.1:381-168638 GCA_013397865.1 Struthidea cinerea
TCTCTTTCTCTTTCTCTTTCTCTTTCTCTTTCTCTTTCTCTTTCTCTCTTTCTTCTTTCTCTTTCTCTCTTTCTCCCAGCAGGGAATTTCATCGTCTGCAGGAGTTCCTGGTGCCAGGACTATCTAAATATGGACACTTCCCCCAGGGAACGTGCCTGTCATGCCTGCTAGCAGAGGAGTGCACCCGACCCACTCAGCTCAGTTCCAAAGGGAAAGGAGATCTCCACAGTGTGGGAAGGTGGTTACTCTTGCTGACTCCCACACAGAGCCTCAATTAACTACCAGCAGCTTCAGAACATTAAATTTACTCCCCACCTACAACAAAAAAAACCAAAGCTGCAGTGGGAAAGACTGAACAGTTCTTGCACATCACCGTCAAGGAGTTTGGATGCTGGTGCTGTTTACTGGGTAGGTGGGTACAAATCCCAGTGTTGTGCTATTCCTTGACATTTTTAGAACAAGACCTTCCCCTCTCTTCATAAGTTCCTGGATGTTGTGTAGAACCAATCTCTGCCATGTCCTGTAGGCTGGTGTGGACAATAGGTTCTGCTCCAGCTTTCCTCCTACTGCAGTTTTCACCTGCCCCAGCCTAGGTAGTGATAATTTAAAAGCAAGTAAAGCATCACTTGTTAAAAGGACTTTCTTTTTCCTCAGTTTGCTGCCTGGCATCTCGCCGGGAAGGTTTTTGAGGATCAGCTGCACTAACTGTGCAGCAGCTGTGCCTCTCATCAGTTCTCCAAAGCACTGTACTGCCATATAAAACAATTTACTTCACACTCACACTCTTCTGCGAAGGGTGTGGGGTAATTTCCATCTATGATGGGGGGAAAAAAAAGAGATTCTGGGAAGGAAAAAGAAGCCACCATAGACTTTGTTCACCAACAGGTCTATATAAAATACCTAAACCCCAAAACTCCCTATTCAAGCTCGCAGAGAGCAGATGCCTTCCATACTTGCCAGGAAGACATAATGAAGCACAGAATAAAACAGGTCCATAAACTGATGAGGTTCTTTACATGTGAGGATAGCCCTAAGGTTCAGCCACTGAATCCACTGTAATCCAAAAAGTAATAGCTGAAATAATACAGTAGGTGCTGTGAAAAACATTTGTAAAATCAGTAAGTTTCAAAAAAAGTTACAGGCATGTAGTTTTAAAAAAGCAAAGTTTATTTTGGGTTTTTTTTTGTTGTTGTTGTCTTGGGTTGTTTTGTTGTTTGGTTTTTTTTGTTGTTTGGTTTGGGTTTTTTTTTTGTTTATTTGTTTTTTGGGGTTTTTTTTTAGATAGTCAGAATTTTTACTTGGTGCATCATGAGAATAAAATAGATAAACCCACTAAAAAGCCAGTCTTTGTATGGTCACTGCCAAGTATCTTGGTGTTTGTACTATTTTTGGCTATGCAATGGAAAATTAATTCCAGTTATATATAGCATTGTCAACAAGTTTGATTTTAACCTCCCAAAATATGAAGTGGGTTTCAGAACCAACAGCTGATATAAAACTACTTCACAATAGAAGGAAATAGAAAAAAGTCCTTAGGCATTTTTGTTTTGTTTTATTAAATTTCTTTTGTATCTCTTCAGGGGAAAAAACTAATCTTCCTTGTATATCATAAACTACTGGTAAAGCTACTTAGGACAAAAATAGCCACTTCGTTGCTGAGAGGAACCAGAATACATAAATGATTCTGTATTTATTTTAAAAGTGATTATATGACCTGGATCTACTTATGTGGAGGGAAATATTTAAGGGGGAAGTTAATGCTGTGTCCCCATTTGAAGTCTTTCCCAGAACAGCTAACAGCTTCAGAAACAAAAATTCCATTTGCCAAATAATTGCAAGCTTTAGGGATGGTTACATTAAATAACCAAAGAGCAATTCAGGCCTTTCTAATTCAGGAAACTGAAGCTGCCTTTAAAGAATTGCTGTCTCCTATGGGGAAAAGGTAGTAATGAAATTATTTCATTAGTGCAAAGATTAATACAATTTCAAGAAGATATTTTTGGTCATCAGCTTAATATAAAGACATAGAACTGGAAAGTAATCATCTGACTCCAGAAATAACTACTGGGCCTGTCAGGAGCTATAACATGTCAGACATGAAACTGAATGACAAAGTCTTGGAGAAAACTAAATGCAGAAACAAAAAAAATCCCCTGTTTATTTTGTAGTGGGTGATGGTTGCTCTCCATGGTCAGAAGAGATAGACACGACAACAATCTGATGTAGAAAAAGCATTTTGAAGGGATTTGTAAAGCACATTTCTCTCAATGAATTTGTTTCAGTTAAATGCTTGCAAATAATTTCGGAGGAGTTCTCAAAATTACTACAGTAATTCAGTCAAACATTGGGGCAGTTACCTCCCACGCACCAGTAAATGCATGGGCACAAGTCATGTACATAAGCCAGCTCATCACATAATTATTGCAAAGCCTGGAGAATGTGAATTCCTAAACTTTATTCTACTGTACAGGTTAAACACTACTTGTTCATAATTATAAGGACAGGAAATAGGAACAGGATAGGGCAAAGCAGGAATTTAAATCTTTAACAAATTTTGGAGAAGTCAAACAGGAAGCAATTAAGAGACAAATAATCACTTGATTTTAAGTAAAACTCAATATGGGTGCTGCTTCCACCTATGAAGTTAAAATAAATGGCTACATTTTTCAATGACTGAAGTTCTTTCCCAGGGAAATGTTGTCCAACAGGTGTAGTGAGGGCTGAAAGAAAAATTGTGAGCTCTTCCTGAAAGATCAGCACTAATGAAAGCAGGTTCATGGAACATGTGAAATACTGACCATGTGATTACTGGGGTTTTGGTGGTTATGTCTGAGGAAACTTTTAATGGTTGTATTTAAGGAACATTTGGAATATGCTACATCAGAAAGCTTAATTATTGCTTTACATCTTACATATGTTGTAGAGGATTGAGCTCTATAAAACCAAATGCTCAGGAGAATTTATTTACTTTCTGATATCTTTGGACATTCCTGGAACATTTTAAAGTCTGTTTCTTTTTTTTTTTCCCTAAAATTTATTTCACATTAAGAGAAATATGGAAGTCACTGCTCTGCATTCCGAGCCAGTCAAATGTTATTTTGCTATTTTATTATGTCACTGCTCTGCATATTGCAAAACTGTAACGCTATGTAGACTAACTTACTGTTGTTTATGATATCTTGGGCTTGCCGTTAATTCAATCAGCAGAGAGGTTGGTAAATAAGTACTTAGCAGTCTGCCCTCCTTATGGATTTATCAGCTTTATTTAAGGCAATTGAGCTGCAAAGCTGGGGGTTGTTTCTACAGACACCTGCTCTGATGAAAAAGAGACATACAAGCTAGAATTCTCAAAGCAGCCGACTTGTGGGTTTGAAATGCATGGCACTCATGAACTTTATGGGAAGATGCACAGCCACAGTATAAATTTTTTTGAAAGGTGAAAACAGAAATTCATGCACATGATAAGATAGTGTTAGAAAAGCCCTCATATTAGATTTTGTCTGGGCCTTTGAAGGCAAATGCAGTCTGATCTTTACCTCTAAGTCAAATTTATATTTACCTCTTATATGCCCATTTTTTCCCCTGCTGTTTTTCAAATATCATCACTTGCCTTTACCCCACATGAGAGGGGTGTGTGTGAGAGACAAGCTATTAGTCTGAGACACAAAGTCTAGTAACTCTGGAGTGAATAAAAAAAAAAAGAAATAAAAACCCAGTTTCATTTGTTCTGAGTGATTTTCTCTTAGTTTCTTTGAACACGTTAACACTGATTCTCTTCGAGTAGGCTCAGGAGTTCCCTTTAATGTGTTGTTACCAAAGAAGCTGGGTTTGAGAAGTTTAAGAGTCCTGCTGGGAAGAAGAGGAACTTACAAAATTAAAACAAACAAACAAACAAGACCCAGACATAAACCAAAAAACTGTTCTTAATTAATATTTTCATTTTGAGAAAGCTATCAGATATTTCACCTAATCATCTAACAAAGCGCCTTCAGATATGCTCCGGGTAGCAGTTTTGAGATGATGGTGCTGGGGAAGTCTTAAATCAGATTTTCATTGCTTTATTCAGCCTGAATTGGTGTCTAGATGTTCAGAGAATCATAGTGTGGTTTGGGTTGGAAGGGACCTTAAAGATCATCCAGTTCAGGTTGTATGTTGTTAGATCTAGTTCCTTGTGTGTTACAAACAAAGATAAGAGCTGTGCAAAACTTAGTCTTCACAGCATCTATACAAAGATTTTTTGTGCTTTCATAATTTGTGCATTCTCTGCTTCCCCAGATTTGCTTTCTGTCTGACATTTCAATTAGGCTACAAGTGGTAGGGGAATCACTATAGTAGGGAAAAAGGACCCTTTGACCCTTAGGGATCAAAAGTGTATCCAGAGTTAGAAATATAGAAAATACAGGCCTCAGAGAGGTCTGAACCAAGTCCCATGAATTTCAGGAAAGAAATTACATGGGCTCTGAGAACTTGCTACGGACATCCAAGAGATAGAGAGATGATCACATTTCCCAGACCTATTAGTTCTATTTTGAATTTTTCCATAGAAACCAGGTTGGGCTTTTCTTTTTCAAGAAAACTTTGGGTTTTTTCAGGAATAGTGTTTTTGCTGGTTTTGTGACTTTCCATCAAAAATTCCAACTTTCCATCCAAGTATATCCAGATCATCTAACCTGAAAGAATTTTGGGGAAAGAAAAACTAGTCCTAGGAAAAAAGCTAAAGCAAATTATAACTACAACAGCAACACACAAACAATCATGGGAGGAAAAATAGAGGGTCAGTTCATCAGAAACTATTCCCTGAGCAGCATAATTGTTTTCATTTGTTTGGAGTGGTTTTTTTAAGTGAAAAAACAGATGCAAACCCAAAATGAAGATGGAATGGGCTTTGAATGTAAGTGATACCTGGATGAAAATAATTTTCAGTAACATTATGACAAAGATAATGAGCTAACCTTAACTGACACGAATAACGCTTCCTATCACACTTTTGCAAATAACATATTTTACCAGGATAAATTTCCAGAATTTTCCTACATGCATATGTTTGTACCATCTAAATGGAGATGCAGATAGATAGATAATTTACTATTTGATTAAGGAAATAAAATTCATTGTGTTGGGAAAAAAAGTTTTTCACCACTTAAAAGCCATTGTCTTTACTGTGATCACATCCCCACAATATTCAATGTTCGAAACATAAAAAGTCATATGTACTGCTCCCTGAAATCAAACAATCATCTTCAATTAGAGTAAAACTTGTCTTTGCAGGCCACTTGCCACTGAAAATCTTTTTTATATAATAATAAAGCTGGGAAAAAAATCTTCATCTCACATAAAACAGTTTTGAAGCAACAAAGGTGCAAGAAAAGATATTTTGGGGTTGTATTTTAAATTTTCTTCCTAAACTCTGAGCCAAAGTAATTAGCGAAAACAAAGCCACAAAATAGCTAAACTTTCCAGTGGGAAGACAAACCATGGTATTTTATCATGTCTAGTGCCATTTACTTGAACGCCTATCTGTATATCAGTATTTTGAAGTAAATGGATGTAAAATGTCAGGCATCCAACTGAGACTACAAACGCTGGGCCAGATTCTGTAGTCACACCAACCAGTTTTGGATCTTTTTGAGAGAGAAAGAAATGGTAGTTTTATGTGCATTTACAGTTCATGAAAATTAAAACAAAGCAAAACACCAACTTTGCAGATTTTTTTTTTTTATTTCCTTGAGTAGGTCCATTAATATTGCTGTCATTTCTGATTCAGCATTTTCCAGTTCTGAAGCTATCAGTAGTTGAACTAGTAAGATTTCCAATTCAGTAGACGTTCTGCTTCTGATTCAACTGAAATTAGAATAATCCAAATTCCATTTCCATTTGAGTCCAACTAAATTAAACAATAACAGTTCATGTTTCTTTCCAATGCAAAAAAAAAAAGGTTCTTGATCAGAACTCTTTTGGACTCACCAGGGCAAGAGTGAGACCTCATGAGTTCTGAGAAAAAAGTAAAGCTGACATTGGAATTGGCCAATTCCAGATAAACAAAATGAGGAAAAGACATCAACAAAAACAAATCTCATTCACTTTCTTGGCTGTGAGAAACACCTGAGAAACAAAAGAATAGTCATGATTCAGTCCAGCAAATATCTTCTTTTTATATATATATGCTGTACTCTATAGCAGGATATAAAACTCATATGTACATTTAGGCATTCTGAGGAATACTGTTGAGTTTAAACTGATTTGGGCAGATGGAATAAAAATGTTGCTAAAATGTTATAAGTTATTTGGTGAATATATTCTTTAAAATGTTCCTGCTGGCCCATGGAAAATTGGTCAATTTAGAAGTGGAAACAAATAAACCACAGAGTGAAATTGTAGTTGGCTTTATGAACATTTCAGGGATACTTTATTACAATTGATCTAGTTTTCATGACTTTCTCTCTAGATGCTGTTATTCTTGAATAAGCAACCTTTAATTTCATTCCCTTCTTAGGAAGGGTGCCCTCTCCCGCCACTTTGTTTAACAAATTGTAATTCCATTATATATTAATGCATTTAGTGGTTACAGTCACTTAAAAAATTCTGCATAAAACACTCACCGTACATTTGGTGAGTTAAATGATAGTAATTTAAAGCCAGAACATATCTTTTTTAGTCCTTTGAATACCTGAGACACAGTCCAAGTGCAACAGGCACATAGAGAACCCAAATTAGTACCTTATATTGTCATAAATTAAGGCGTCTTATTTCAATAGATGATCCTTTTATTGTTTTTTTGCTGTGGTTCCCAGCCTTCCAGACAATTTGGAATTATATAAGAATCTCAGTCCTAGGCTGTGTAACTATGGTCACAGATTCTGATGGGAGTTTTGATCCTATCTTTCAAAAATGCTGCTCAATTTTTTTCCACGCATCTGTCAAAGAGTTGGCTGAGGGTCTGACTCCAGGCTCTGCTCTTGTGCATACTTTGAATACAATGCTGACACAAGCTGCTGTGCTCTGTTCCCCATCTCCAGTTAATGGCTCTGTTCTGTTTCATTCTTGTTTTGGAGACAGAAGCCATTAACTCCCTTAGGTGCTCAAACATTGTGCTAACAAGGACCAATAAACACTTTAGTTTTGACACTGTGCAAGACCTAGCAGGTCAAATAATGACAGAGAAGGCTAATAATGCTTTTTCATGCCTATACATGGCTAGAGTGAAAGAAATGCTTTGCACAGACATCTCTCATGCTATTTAATCCTCATTAGCAGGTGAAGCTGTCCCTGAAGATGCTCTAATGAAGAACAAAGCCAGCATGGCATCGTGTAAAAGTGAATCCTCCTTTCTCTCTCTGTCCTATTTCACAAAAGATGGGCACATGTATAAAGAACATTTTTTCTGTGTGAAGCAAAGTAATTCTTTCTCTTGGCCTCTGATTTATTTGTCTTAAAAGCTTTTTTTTTTCTTCTTAGAAATGAAATTATTTTCTTGTAAAATTATCAAAATTAAGACTGTTCATACAATTTGAAATTCATAGGATGTAATCTTATCTTGTGAAATCACTTTCATCTTATAGGCTCTCCCTGAAATGTGAGCAAGGAAGGCAACCAGTCCAGTTCAGTTCTGAGACCATTTTGGAAAGCAGGGGAGATCAGACTCACAAAGGATGTGGTTGCTCTAGAGCCTCAGCTGAAGATTTTAAAAGCTGCAACTCTTTCTGTGAGGCATCAAAGTCTGCTGTTGCATAGTTTTTAAGCAGTACAATATCCTCTCTCTTATTCAAAATGTCATTTCCAGGGCTCAAGTTAAAGAACATCACAATGTCTAGACAGTGGGTATGTGTCCCAGAAAAATGCTTTTTGGCAGAGGAAAACTCATTGTTTTTACATGCAGATGAAAGAGCTATTAAAAGTGATTGCAACCTCTTACAGGTTATAAGGCTCTCAGGCAACGAATCCCACTGTGCTAGATCCAGAGAATAAAAAGAATAAAAAAAATCCTGTGTGCATGTGTTCAGAGCACAGTGACTGAACCACTTCTTTAGAAAGTAGGAGAATTATAAGCAACTAGTTGGGTCCGACTCTGACCAGCAGGGTAAGAAATGCCAGCCTTGAAATAACCTTCTTCCAGCGTAGGTAAAAGCATAAGATTTATAAAGTGAATAATGAAAAAAAGAAGCTTCAACCAGAAAGTCAAAAAAGGCTTGGACTTTAGTAGGAGACTAGTCTGCTGTTTTGATGAATAACGAAACCATTGTTTAGGAGAACCATACACAAGGAAATGGGATCTTCCTGAAGCAGAGGAACACGTCAGCTGTCTTTCAAAAACAAAAACTGCATAAAGAAATGTCCTTCAGCATCAACTGTCCAACAAGAAAGGAAAAAATGAATACAGGAGGAGCATGCAATTCTAAATCTGTGCCGTTCTCTTTGCACTGTAGGGACAGAAGCTGTTGCTGGCTGCTCTGTTCTACAAGCCTCAGAAACAGCAAGTGATCTTGAGTGGGGGAATATAACATCTTTATGTGGCTTCCTCCCTAAAAAACATTAAAGATGAGGGTGGGTAGTATGTGTACAGACTAGATATGTGGCAATATGATGCCTGTGTGGGTCATTGCAAACAGTCACTGAGGCAACAAGAACAGACCTCTTACCAAGAAATCCCAGAAGAAGGGGTTGCAGCCTCTTTTACTGAACTGAGTCAGCCAGTGATTGATAAGAGTTTTGGACAAAAAACAGAGTTTCCATGTTGCAGAGCTAGTTTCAATATATGTTTGTAGCTCTGCATTGTGCTACATATGAGCTGATACCAACATAGATTAAAAGAAATTAGGTCGTGCTCTGATGAGCACCCCTAAAATGGGTTAATTTGATGTTACATGTTCTTCATTTGCAAATATTTTGAAGAGCTCCGAAAAAAGACAGCTGCATTTTTTGAATAATCCTATCACTGTTGTGCTTGACTACAGAGCACTTATATCATGACTTTTTAAAAGCCAGAGAATAAGCTATAGCTCAAACATATACATAACAACAAGGGAACCAGTCAAACCAACATGTTCAGGAAGCTATTCCAAAATTAGTGATTCATACCTATTGCTAAGGGAACACAAATCTGGTGGACATTAAGACCCATGGGGTTCTGCTTGAACCTTCTTGTTGCTTGGGAGGTTCCCTAAATAATCCCTGTCATGAGGTTAACCTCCGCTGACTTCCAGGTGTCCACCAAATTATTTCCTCATTCCCACTCGTCAGCAGGACAGAAGCACAAAACAAGACCAAAAATCTTGTGGGTCAATATAATCACCCACCAAATATGGTCATGGTCAAAATAAACTCAGGAAAGTTAAATTTAATTGATGACGGGTCTGCAACAGATCTGTCAGAGCTGACTGAAACTGATTCTGTCTGATTAGGGACAGCTCCTGGGTTCTTCTCAAAAAAGCCACACATGTAGCTCTACACTGCCGCTTTCAGGGAGCCGGGGGTGAACAACCTGGTGTGTTGTGGCCTTCCTAGGGAAAATGTCCCGCCAGGGAAAGGCTTTTCTAGGGGCTTTAGCAACTTCCCTGAGCAAGGGGTGATTTCAGCACGTGTAGCAATTTCTCAGCTACAAGTGATTCCAGCTCTTGTGATTCAGCTCTTTGTGAAATCACCCCGGCAGAACTCGGGGACAGAGAGACAGGAACCTCGTACAGCAGTTCCACAGAGATAGCCTTTATTGTTCAGCAGCCTCTGCAAAAGGAAACCCACGACCAACAACTCCCTGACCAGGAAGAGAATCAGGGGCCTTTTTATGGGAAAGGCAGGGGGTGGGGTAGAAACCAGTTAGCCAACTGGGTACAAGGTATTACCACAAAGAAGGGGGGTTCACTTGGTCACCATAACCTAGAGGTAGGTTGCTTATCTCTGGTGTGAGTCCTTTTGGCCTCAGGCCTGTTTCGTCCAAGGGTGTGCCAAGGGCTCACAGCCCTCCACAAACACTGTCAAAACCTTGTCACAAAAACCCAGTAAAGTCTTTCAACCTGTGATCTGAGACCATGACACCCTGTTGTCTCCTGATTGAGTCAGTCACTGTGTCTAGGTGTGATTCATTATTTTTCTCCATCTCTTTGCTTTTATGTTGAATAAACAATAATCAGATACATTTACAGACCATTACTTTCATTCATAGAAATTCAAATTCAATTTCATAAAATTATTAAAATGAGAAGGGACTTCTGGATATTCTCCAGTCTAATCCCCTGTTCAAAGCAGTGACAATTAGAACAGGTTGTTTGTGACAATGTACAGTCTGGCTTTGAATATATGAAGGATGTAAGGTTCCACAGCCTCTCTTGGCTGAACAGCTCTTGTGTTCAACCATCCTCACAGTAAAAATATGTTTTCTTATATAGTTTACTGTATTTCAATTTTCCCATTGCCTGTTATCCTTTCACTGAGAGGAACTGGGTTTCAAAGCACTCTTTTCAGATCACACTAATCCAGCTCTGGTGGAGATTCCTCAATATTCCTGCACTGCAGGGCTATTTCTCTTCCTTGTTCTGTGTTTCTGCCTTCCCTTTCTTTAATTATGAGGTTGTCACAGATGGTGTTATGCACTTCACTCACAAGAGAGAAGCAACAATACACTTTACTGATATAAACCAGTGAGTTAAATTCAATGGTAAATGCCACACTGGTTTAACAAGATTTGACACCAAGGTACACTTGATTATTTACTGAATAGAGGATGGGGTCGGACGAGGTTGTCAGGGAGACTCTCCCACTGAGATTCCAAAAGGACCCCCTTGCTTTCTAAACTGCTTCCTTGAGAGGAGTCCTGGTGCAGCAAGGAGTGTCTCAACTTTGAGGAGAAGCCCAGAGAAGAATCACCACTCAAGGGGAGATCCTGTCATTCAGCCCTGCAGGGGAGCTCAGTGGGCCCTGGGCTGTCCACTGTTTGGAACGTAAGGTGATTGTCATAAAGTCATATTTGCACACCAGCAAGTCACCTGGGTCACCATTCCAGACAGCCCTTGGCTACCATGCCTCTCTCTGTCCCCCAAAACCCATAGTAAACTGGATGCAGCCCCCACAATCCCCACTGGTGGTTATTGCTGGCGGGGGGAGCACACGCCACCGCAGAGGTGAGAGAAGTTCTCCCTCCCTCCAATCTTTTCAGGACAGATTATATGTCCAAAAGATCATCCAGGCAGGTCAAGTGCAAGATCTTGAGTCTGCTTTTGGAGTTAACTATTGGGTAAAATTTTATCAGCTGTGGTACATGGGTCAGACTGGATGATTACCATAAGGGTTTTTAGCCTCTGAATATATGATTCTTTTTTTGTCTCTTAGTCTTGTATTCTTTTCTCTCGCACTCTTGCATACTTCCGTCTCCTATGGAACCTGACACAGCACAAAATTATTTGGCTGTAATCCTTTTCTCTTGCATTTCCCTGTGTTTTAATTTCATACATCAGGATCAGCTTTTCCCATTTATGTCAGTGGGAGACTGGAGAGGCACAACAGAAACTGCACCGTGAGAGGAGGAAGCAGGGAGGGGCAGTATGGCAAAACTCATAGAATCTGTTATCTTATTTTGACTACTAATTAGCAAAACAATTTACAAAAGCAAAACTGTGATATATATCACATGCTGTCTCTGTCTGCCTCCTGATACTGATGAGATGCTTGATTCATTGTGCTTTTTTCCTCTCCTTTTCTTTCCTCTACTGCTCATCAGAGCCTGTGGCCATTAAAATATTTCCTTGGGGAGAATAGAGCCAGAATCTGGAATATGACCCTATATATATGTAACTCTTTCAAGGCTATTTGTGTATATCAGGCTCATGGGGTCAGAAGATTGTTCAGCACTTCAGTTGTATTTGATTCAACAGTGTCTGGATTGCTGACCTTCATGAGTTCTGTCCAGATGTCTTTTTGACTGGAGGGTTCAGGCCAAGGAATCCTCTCTTCTGCCCTCTCAATGCATAGAATACACTCGTTGCTTACTGGCAACCTTAGGTAGACACAGGACTCAACCTGTGTGAACCAATTTACAGCACAGATGACCTTGGGGCATTGTCAGAGCTCACTGGTGTCAATGAAATGATCCTTGAATTTTCTGCTTGTTTAGGCAGATTAATAAAGGCCAAGGGAATAAAAGCTATACCTGCTGGCACAGGCACAGTTATCTGTGCTGCTCTCAAGTAACACCCAAGCACAACCTCTGTGTATACACCACCTTGTGGGCCTGGTTGATCATTTGAAATATTCTACAATGGATAACTCACTTTTTAAAGATGAAATTCTAATTTTGCTGGTTTATCCTCTCTTCCCTCCCCCCGCTCCTATTCAGAAATCATTCAATATATCAGACTCTGCTTGATCCTTTCCTAGATTTACTTTGCATTCCCTGTCCAGGAAGTGAGAGCTTACATCACAAATACAGAACAATTTCTATCACCAAAATGCTACAGTGATTCAGAAAAAAAGGAGTAAGAAATACCAGCTTGGACAAACAACCACCCTTGTGGAATTTTTCCTCATATTTCCAATTAAAATAAGGAAAAACCTTGTTCTGGATTATTCTCTTTTCAAAAGTCAAATTTGCAATTCAGGCAATCCTAAACTTTATAAGATCATCCACACTACATTTCTGTAAGGAAGCCACCAAATCCTCCTTGATCCTATGATCAAAATACTTACCACAAACATGTCTGCAACTTCACCTTTTTTAAAGGTTTGATTTCTCAGAGAGGTACATATTCACAAATTTAGTAGATAACAGAGTTTCAGAATGGTTTGGGTTGGAAGGGACCTCATAGATAGATAATCTCATCCCAGTGCCCATGCCATGGGGAGGGACACCTTTTACTAGACCAGGTTGCTCAGAGCCCCATCCAACCTGGCCTTGAACACTTCCAGGGTAGGACATCTCATGAGGGTAGGACATCTCATGAGGCATCCACAACTTCTCTGGGCAACCTGTTCCACCACCCTCACAAGTAAAAGAATTTCTTCTTAATATCTAATAGCAATCTTTCTCACGTTAAAGCCATTCCCCCTTATCCTANAGGGTAGGACATCTCATGAGGGTAGGACATCTCATGAGGCATCCACAACTTCTCTGGGCAACCTGTTCCACCACCCTCACAAGTAAAAGAATTTCTTCTTAATATCTAATAGCAATCTTTCTCACGTTAAAGCCACTTGGGTTTTGTTATTTTCAATACTAATTTAGGATTTTTTTTCCACTTCTTTTCCACTTCTGTTTCCTTATGACTTGTTGCAAATCTTCGCAACTCTCTCAGTCTGGCTTGCTTCATCAATAGGTTAGGTTCAAGGCAGACTACACATATTGATTGCTAGGCCAGCCTCAGGTCCTTTCTTGATAACTTATTTTGCTAGGTGGGTCCTGGGATCTTCAACACTTGGCACTGAGCCTGTAAAACACATTTATAAATTATGGGGTGTGTATGGTGTGTGTCTCTTACCTGCATTGACGCCTCATCTAATCTAAGCAAATAATGGCAGTATCTTTATCTCACTGTTCTCTACCAGATGGTTTTGGGTAAACACCACAGCACTGCTGTTCCTGGCACCAGGATAGGCCACATCAGGGCCTTCCCTAGGATTGCCTTACTGATGAGCATTCTTGAAATAAGCCACTTTTTAACTCCAACAACAATGAACCTTCTTTATGAGGTGTGCATGTAACCTCCACTTAAAGAATAAACACTGTGATGAGGAGGAATTAATCCCCCAGCTATTTCCTCAGTCAGATGATACCAACAGCCCTGCTAGTTCCTCTGCCACTTCCTATCCATGAAATTAGGTATTTGTCATGTGTGTGTCCTTGGATATTTATCAACAACCAATTTATGATAGCTATTCCTATGTAAAATTGCTGTTTCTTGGACCAGTCCTTAAGACACAAAATTTCCCAAGTCACCAGATTTGTAGTCTCTAATGTCAGCACATTAAAACATAAGCGATACTTTTATATGTTTATTCCAGATAGCGAGTAATTGTTGAGAATAATTAAAATGCAAATCCAGTCAATGACAGAACTTCATAATAGAGTCACATTACCAAACATATGCACATAAACATACTCATTTGCATGTATATGCACAGAAAACCTCATATGCAAATAAGGGGTCCAAAGCATCTGTCCATCTTTATGTTTCTGAGAAACTGATTTCGTATGAGCCAAAACTGCATTCATATTGAAGGTCTTGGGACAAAGACCATCAAAAAAGGTAACAGGAGGTGAAGATTACCACTTGCCAAAATTCCTAGTCTCAAAGAGCAAAATGTGTGGCAGCAGAGACAAAGAGAAGAGATAATGAACTAATGCAAAGTGTAAATTCATTTATAATAAACATGTAACAGTCATTTCTATCAATAAAGAAGTGCACAGAGTTAAAAAATAATCTTGGAGATTTCAAACAAATTCTCTTTCTGTGATGAACTTGGTTTTGTAAATAGTATTAATCATATTCATACTTTCTTTCATTTCCAAGGAAGACATTTATTTCAGAGTCTTGAGTCTCCTATCTTTATTCTCACGAAGTATTTTAATAACCTTCACAGGTGTCTTGCCTTCATTGGCTGAGTCCTGGAATCTCCTGGGAATCCTGGCAAACACTTGTGAGGGTAGGCTCACTCTTTTTGGTTTTTTATACTTTTGTGAGATGCTCAGCCAGGGCAGCTTCTTCTCGTCCATCTGTAAGTTTTACATCACAGCACCACTACAGTCATAGTAAACTACCAAAAATATGAGTAGCAGAGGCAGGAAAAAGCTTCTCCATTTTCAAGAAGTAAATGCAAGATGAAAATGAGAGATTGCTCCACGGAAACAAATATCTAAATGTGCAGGCTGTTTGAGGGGAGATAGAGCACCTATAAACAATGGTACAATTCAGCCGAAAAGCTTTGATGGAAGTAATGCCCCGAGTGTTGCTCATAGCACTATATTTGAAGCTGTCTGCTCATAAAACACTTATGAAAGGTAATTAGCACTTCAATTAATGGTCTATCATTGTTCTCTAATGCTTACACATAAACTATCATTCTTTTCTCTTTTTCATAATTGCCCAATTATAGGTATTTAGAAGCTGTAATATTTGAAACTGAGTAGAATCTGTATAAAATATGCTCAATATCCATCTCAGATTTGCTTCCAAATTACTATTTTGGCGCTTTCCATTCAGTTTTATTTTATAAATTCAACTTCTGCTTCAACTTCATGGACTTAAACCGTCTGGAGAACTGGACTAAGAGCCAGGCATAACTTCAACAATACATTCTTGTTAAAGGTTCACTTCAACCACACTCTGGGTCAGTGCTTTGTGTTGGTGGTGGCCATTCTGCCAGAATCAGTCACTTACTAAGATCTCTATAAGATCCATGACACATTTCATTCCACTAAAGGGAGGGTGACATTGGTGTAGAGAAAGTAGGTGATCTCACTGTGTTCCTGTGAAGCTGAATACACCATCACCTGCCAGGGTTGACAACTGTTTTTGCCTTCAACAGCCTTTTTGTAGCTGGCTTCCTCCTTTTTACCTAGAAGACCTCATGATATTAATGCCACCACGTCATGACATCATCCCAGTCAAGCTACACATGAAATGCTCATGAGCACAATTCAGCCGCCCATGTAGTATCCCATCTCTTTTTCTGTACTGTCAATTCCACTGCAAATGGTTTATTAGTCTGAAAGAGACTTGTACAGATTAGGATGTGCTACCTTTATTCACACTGAATAATCAGATAGGTCTACCCTGTTTCTCTCAGTGGTTCAAGTGTTGTCTCAGCAGTATTGCAAAGTGCATATTTATTCCTGAAAACATACATCACAAAAGAAAAACTGTGGAGCAGAGTCTTGATGTCTTTTCTGTGTCCTTGTCAGAAATGAAATGTTCTGTGTGAATCCAAGAGGATAGGGGAAGAGGGAAAGTTTTCCAAGGAGTGAATAGCCTGTGTATACAAAAATTAAAATATCTACACAATATTACACTACCACTATACATCACACTACGCTAGTGCAGGTGTCTCTGGTCCTGATCTGTTCTATTGGATAAACTTGGTTTTAGAGAGGTGACATCACATCAGGCGTTATGGTAATTTAGTAAGTTTTACAAAAGAAGAGGCTTTGCTCTCTCAGTGTGTATTTGTTATCTCAGCATGTTTAGGCAAAGGTGCCACTCATTTGGCTGCTGAGGATTTCATAATGTCGCTAATGGGGAACATCTGTTTCTAAGCTGTGCATTGGAAGTGATCTAGAGTTCAGCACACACGTGGATTTCTCCCTCCCATTCAGGGACTGTCAGCAGCCACAGAGTGTGGGGTTACTTTGGGACTTGGAGGTTGTCTTAGGTAGTTAAGATGATGAGTTTATGGACTCAGTGCCCAGGAAACCACTATGGAAATCAACAACTAATTGTAAACCATGTTTGGTCGGTGTGCTGCAGGCACCCTGTCAGGTTTAAGTGGCTTTCTGCAATAGATGAAAGAAGTCCTGGATTAGGAGCTTTTGTCAGAGATAATTCCCTGTGTTTTGGGATTTGTGTTGAGGCGTATATTGGCCATCAGGATATGAAAAGATTATTTGCCATGGCAAGCAAGAATTCCCCCCATTCCCCTCAGTGCACAAGTGTTTAGGAGGTTTAGACAGGTCATAGGGACTATTCATAAACCGTGTTATCAAGATCATAAAAAAAATTGTTTCTCCCCTGCAACCTTCCTAAGAGCCTTCCAAAATACTACAGATATTGCTGTAAAAGGTACTGGTGCTAAGTAATTTTAGGAAAAATGGATGGTTGAACATGTTTGTGGAAGGACTCCACCAAATGACAAAGCTGAGATCAGCCAGGTGTTCTACCTCGTGTTCTGAAACTTCATTTCTCAATAGACTGGCTCCTCAATGCCTGCATAGGATAAGATTTTAATTGATTTATCATAGGTGCTTACAACTTAAGCTTTCAATGTAAGCAAATTCCATGGGCAAATTCCTTAATGAAGTTACAGAAATATTTTTAAAATAATAATTGCCTCCTGGAACAGATGCCTAAAGTAAGCAAGGTGCCTTTGGAGCTACTTATGTCCATCTCTTAAGTACAAAGTCAGCAGCACTAGCTTAAATCAGCCATTAGGCTGACTTTCTGAGACAAAGCAGCATGTGTCCTTCCAGCATGGCAAAGCCTGTGTTAACTCCTTTCTGTGATGCCTCCTGGCCATGTGCTCCTGACCAGAGACTGGACAAATCTTGCTTGTTTTCTTGTGGTCTGTTTATCCAACTGTGTGGTATAATACCTGCATGAAAATATGTAGAGCAGTTTTGTTTTCACTAAACAAAATACACAAATCTTGAAAAAAAAAAGGAAAAGCCACCCAAAAAAACCTCCTTCTAAACAATGTTTTGAAATTCTGTGTTTTCTTCCTTCTTTGCATTTTAACTTCAGATAAAATGTTTTTCCTGTAGTCTTTGAATTTATTTCTCACTCTTTGTGCTATGGTTTACATTATGCATTTTAGCAGTTTGTCTCTGCTATAAATAAGTGTTATAATTGTGAATATAATTAGATTTGTTCCACACAATTGCACATAAATGTAATTCCAAGGTGTTTTTAGAACTCAGTTCCTTATTGATGGATTAGAAGCAAAGTCTGTTTAGAAATGGTGCTTTTCTCTGAGGTAATGCTATTCATGAATCCTACTTCACCCTGATTTTTGCTACAGTTTCTGCCCAGCATTTTGCTAAAACTGGGAGCATTGGCAAGTGGCTGCCTTGGCAACTGATAGCAAATTAACTTTTGGTTAGCCTACAAGGCATATTTATTCTGGGCCTTTCAACTTTAAATGAAAGCATGGATCATCTGAAATGTGTTTCTTGGAAATGGAAGAATGAACAGCTGTTTCATGCTCCTTTTAAATCTCTGAGAGTTGGAGCTCTGGTCATAGGCAGTTTTAAATAACATTTAAAGATGGAGCAAATAGCAGCCTACTACTCTACTGTGATTCCTGTGCAGAGCTGATCTAAGATGTTGGAGGTTTAAATGAGCTGGCAGCCTTTTAACTCAGTGATGTGAATTTTGATTTTTTTTCCTTCTTCATAAAAATTATACGTGAAAGCTTGTCCTTGGGTTGTTTTCTTCCTCCCTTTGTTTTCATAGTATCATAGGTGATTCATTATAAAACAGAATTTAGGGGTTTTTTTCCCTTTTGGACTGTTACTGTTTTTTTAACAACAAGCAAGATCTTAACTTTTAGAAATGAAAGTTACGTCTCTGGAAAAGAAAATCTTGTGTGGATAGGAAATGACTTGTGAACTAAATGGTTAATGGTATGACGACTGTTAATCTCAGGAGGCTGAAAAATTAAATATGCTGTTGGCTTTGGATTTATATTCTCTCTCTAAAAGCAGCCCTGCCTATACAGCAGAATTTTAACTTTCATAATTTCATCTATTTGTCCTACCACAGAAGAACATTCAAGAGAAAGCACATAAGAGCAGGCCAGACAGCTCAATGAAAGTAAAATATTTCAGACCTGTTGGGCTTGTTATGGCTTCTCTTTGCTGGACCCTTACTGAAGATTGTAATGCATAAGTTGGAATAAGTACCAAGAAATCTGCTCTGTTCAATGATTCCTGGATACTTGGCCTCTGTAAGCAATTTTCAGAGTGATACTCTAAGATAAACTGAGACTTGCATCCCTTTTGAGCCTCTTGTTCAACCCTTGCCATAGCAAAGCCATGTTTGTGCAAATTTTCAAGGACTTACAGGTTGTAATGAAAAGCCTGGTGTGTGTAAAACTCGTCTGAGGAAAACTGGCATTTCATTCTTGTCTACTCAATGTTTAATACATTGATAAGCTAATTTTAAAACATAATCATATATCTCTGTAATGCTTCATAATTGACTCATATTTTTTTTGGACATCCTAACTTGAAGAAGCTCTTGCTTATCTCTTCATTACCCATATCCTTAACATTTTTTTTTATTTCTAACTATTCAGTAGTCTAGTTCTGGGTAAGCTTGGGAAGTAAGCCATCAGTAAGACATTTTTTCAGGCTTTTCTAATGTGTTATGTGAGATGTGAAAATCAGTGCGAGACTCCTGTAGAACCTAAATATCTTGCTCTCTAGAAATAAAAATGTCTAGTTTCTTATTTAATTGCATTTTAACATAAATCATCTACATAAGTGATGCTTTTAGAAAAGAAATTGGACTTATCAAGAGTCCTTGTTTCAGGGGTGATTGGTTTGGACATTCTGAAATTTACAGATAGTGTGTCTCTGTGTTAGCTCAGCAAAGACAGAGGGCAAAGAGCTTTCGTGTTGAATGTGAAGGAAGATTTCACCTTAAGTCATAAGAGCTGTTTCAGATAAATAATAGGATTACTTTGTTTGTTTGTTTTCCCCTCTTTTTTTTTTTTTTCTTTCACAGAGAAAATTTCTCCCTAAGCATTATTTTGAACTCTTAGCATTTATTTGCTCTAGCCCTTGTTTATTGGAGACACAGACAGATTTCAGTGTTGCATGCAGGGCTGTTTTTGAAAGAAGAATTTGAAGTCAGACCCAAAGAAGGGCTGATTTGACTGTGTCTTCTTCAAGGGTCAGACAATTCTAGGGCATGCCATGAAGTATAACAACGTGGAGTAAGTGACTGTGTGCAGCCTCAGGATAGAGTAGAACCAGCCCCTATTTGACATTCACACCATGTTCATTGATGCAGTCTGGGAGTATCACACAGGAACGTGAAATTGCTTGTCTTCTGTTTTCTGTTCCTTATCTTAACTGTATTTTTCACTCAGTGGGGCACAGTTGTCTGACCACTGTGAAGTAATACAATGACAGTGTTGGTCACCAGTAATTAAACTTCTGCACAATTGTTACTGAATACAAATGGAGTTTTTCTTTTCAAAGATTTTTTTTTTTTTCCTGAAAGCTCATATATAATAAAATCCAAGCCATTCATATAAGAATATATTTTCTTTAATAATATTAAATGAAGAAAAACAGAAATGTTTCATGTTGACTTCTTATATTATCACCCACAATATAGAACACTTTTTCATTATTATGAAAATGTTTTTCTTTATTTGTGACTGTATATTACAGTATAAAATAACATGCTCAAAATTCTGCAACTGTGTAGAAATTCAATGACAAGATCAGAACCGAAATTCTGATTTTTTTGCCTCATTTTGTTATGGTCAAGCCCAATAATAACAATCTTAAATTAACAAAAATATATCAATTATTTCATATCTGGTGTCAGTATTATACACAGTTCAAATATGTTTGGTATTCATCTTCTTTTGTATCAATTTAATCTTCCAGGTGACTGGAAGAAGTCTCCCATGTTTAGGCCCTGGTCCTCCTAGGGGGTTTTAACTCCGCTAGTATCTCTTTGTAGACCAAAACAGCAGAGCAAAACAAACCCAGAAATTTTCCTGGAGAATGAAAACTTCTTGGTACAGACGATCTAGGAGCTGAAGAGGGAAGAAACACTGCCTGACCTCATACTTGCAAACAATGGCCATTAAATGGTTGAGTTCAGTATCTGGAGAGAAACTGGTCAAAGAAAAATCCCAAAAAACAGGCTCGTGGACTTCAGGAAAGCAGACTTTGGCCACTGTATCCCATCAAAAACAGCCCTGAAGAGAAGCAAGTCCAGGAGAGCTGGTTGATTTTCAAACATCACCACCAAGCTCAAGATGGGACCATGATGAGAAACAGAAAACCAGGAAATGTGGCAGGAAGCCTGCGTGGGTGAACAAGCATCTCCCAGCAAACTCAAACAATAAATGGGAGCATACAAGAAGCAGAAACAGGGGACTACCCAAGAGCAAAATAGAGAGACTACCCAAGGATGATGTAGGGGTGGGAGTAGGAAAGCCAAAACACACCTGGAGCTGAATCTGATGAGGGGAGTGAAAGGATGCAAGAAGTAGCACAGATTGCTCAAAGAGGTTGCAGAGTCTTTATCCTTTGAGATATTAAAAACCTAAGCAAATGTGGCTCTGAGCAACCTGCACCCACAGATCCTGCTTTGGGCATGTGAGTTAAACCACATAAGCTCCAGAGGGGCCTTTTGGCCTCAGCCCTTCAGTGGTTCTATGAAATAGGGGAAAAATACATTTTTCCACAGTGATTCCAATTCCAAAGCTGGTTTATTTCCTGTTCCTCTTTAATTTTCTTCGTCTTTCAGCATAAAGCCTAGCTCTAGACATGAAATTCTCCCTATCAAGAAATCTTTTCACCTCTCCAGGGAACTTGAATCGGATCCATAACACCCATTCACAGGCACATCAAATTCTGGAGTTAACTTGAAGAATTATTCATTATCTTCCAAACTATATTCCAACTTTAGTTTTATTTCAGAATTTTCTATTTAACATTAAGGGAGTTGTTTTATCCATCCTACTTAGTTTATCTTTCTTGTTTTATCTATCTCATTTCTTATGAGAACAAGAGAAAATAATCTGGCAAATCAGTCCTCTGATGTTAAAGGAACGTTGAAACATCACAAGTTTTTCAATATGGATCAGTTCCAGGTTAAATAGCATGTCTTCAATGGGTTTTCACCAGATTGAGATAATGATATTTTCCTCTCTAAATTGATGTGTAGTATTCAGATTCTAATAGCAAAAGTCATAAAGATGCAAATTTACAAATATTTGTCATAGAATCATAGAACCAAGGAATGGTTTGGATTGGAAGGGATTGTCCAGATCATGCAGTTCCAATCCCCCTGCCATGGGAAGGTGTCCCTTCCCCTAGACCAGGTTGCTCCAAGCCCCATCCAGCCTGGCCTTGAACATTTCCAGGGACGGGCTTCCACAGCTTGTCTGGGAAATCTGTTCCAGTGCCTCACCACCTTCACTGTAAAGAATTCCTCATATCTAATCTAAACCTAGCATCCTCCAGCTTAAAGCTTTTCCCCCTTGTCCTATCACTCCATGCCCTTGTAAAATGTCCCTCTCCAGCTTTCTTGTAGCCCTTTTAGGCACTGAAGGTGTTATAAGACCTCCCTGGAGCCTTCTCTTTTCCAGGCTGAAAAGCCCCAACTCTCTGTTGGGGCCTGTCACAGGAGAGGTTCTCCAGCCCTCTGATCACCTCTGTGGCATCCTCTGGACTCACTCCAGCAGTTCCATGTCCTTCCTGTGCTGGGGACACCACCGCTGGATGCAGCACTGCAGGTGGGGTCTTGCCAGAGCAGAGCAGAGGAACAGAACCCCCTCCCTCACCTGCTGCCCACGGGGCTTTGGATGCAGCTCAGGACACATTTGGCTGTCTGGGTTGCAAGTGCACTTTGCTGGGTCATGTTGAGCTTCTCATCAACCAACACCCACAAGTCCTTTTCACTGGGACTGCTCTCAATCCATTTTCCTCCTAGCCTGCACTCGTGCTCAAGATTGCCCCACATCATGGCAGAAGTTCAGGCAAACTTGCTAAAGAGTGGTATTATTCATGTTGCATCCTCTGCAAATACCTCAGAAAAGTTCTTAAAAAAAAAAGGGAAAAAAACATCTTAGGGAAAGCATTTTAGAACTGCCTTAATATTACAGTTTTAAAGCTGTTACAAAACTGGCCTCCTGGAATGTAATGTACCAATTCTCTTATCCAAGATTTACTGTCATCTGAGATATGCAATTTTTGAATAAATCCTTTCATCCGGGGCTTTCTTCTCCCAAGATCCAGTGGCTCATGCATTTCAGATGCCAATCAGATGTTTATCTGATTATCAAATAGCATTCTTTTTGTTTCTGTGATTCATTGAAGAAGGGAAAATAAAGGAAAAAGGTAAAGGAGAAAGGTAAAGGTACAGGTAAAGGCAAGGGGAAAATTAAAAGGAAAGAGAAAGGGGAAAGCCAAAAGGAGAGGGAGAAGCAAAGGGAAAAGGAATAAAGAAGGTAAAGGGAGGAAAGAGAAGGAAAGGAAATGGAAGTGAAGATGAAAGGGGAGTGGAAGGGGAAGGGAAAAAGGAAGGCAAGGCCAGGCTTTGGAGAAACAGCTGTAACAAAACATTGTCTTGACACTCTGACTTGTTGCTTCTCATCCCAGAGCTCCTTGTTATCTGGATCCAGAGGAAATTGAAAAGTGCCTGTTTACTTTGTAGGATTTCAATAAATGTTTGCATTGATTTTTTATTCTTTATCTGTATCTCCTCTTTTATCATTGCCATAAACATGTAGCAACTGATGAACACTTTCTAATTTCAATAACTATATTACATCTTGTTTTCTTTTTCCTGACAGCTCTAAGAATGATTTTCAAACACTAAAGCTACATGAGTCTCCTGCAGTGTTTTATCAGGAAGGTATTTTATTTTGCAGTGTCCAAATAAGCAAATAACTCGTCTGTAAGTACATAACAATTACAGATTATAGACTAATTAGAGAGTTATTTATGCCTGAAGATTACATACTAATTATACATGATGTTGTTATGGAAAAACTGGCAAGTGTTAAAGAAGCAACTACTATAAAATTATAAGTAGATGGATTTGATTTTATGATTATTTGCACCACATGAAACAGCAAATTGCCAAAAAATAAGACCAGGCTGGTCTGTTGCATCACATAACTTTGACTTTTTAGTAATATGCATTCTCCAAACAAACCAAGAACCATTTTACAATTGTTCTGCAAAGGCACAGGCATCTGAGCACCTTCCAGTAGTACATTAAGTGCCACAACTCTTCTATGTGAGGTTTGTTTCACTCTAATCTTATCCCAAGGAAAAATAAGTCTTTGTCGCCTCTTCTTTCCTTTTCCTTTTCCTTTTCCTTTTCCTTTTCCTTTTCCTTTTCCTTTTCCTTTTCCTTTTCCTTTTCCTTTCTGTTTAAAGATGCCCTCTGGTTTATTTGCTCATCAGACACAGCAAGTTTTGCTCTTTCAGCTAGGAATGGGAGCAGTGATGCTTGCAGCAGGCTCAGGATCCTGCTGGAGCTCATTTCATAGCCTGAGGGCCAGCCAAGCAAGGGACTGTTTCCTTCACAAGTGACTGACAGTGTCGTGTGCTTGAGGAGAGTCAGAGCCAGCTACGGATTTCAATTTCAAGGTTTAAGTGTCTCTCAAAGGAGACAGACAGTCATCTATTGAGAATATCTTGAAAAATCAAAGATCAGAAAAAAGGCTTAATACATTAAATTATATTGAAGAATACATTTTGTTTTAATTATGTGTCCTTAAATTGAAAAGACTAATTTCAGTGGGATAATGAATAAATTACTTTATCATTTCAGTGTTAAGCCAAAAACAACAAACCAAAAAGTTCATGCCATCCAAAACTAAAATGCATGTGTGCATGCATCAGTGTTTGTTTTCCTGCCAAACCTGTGATATTTGAATGAGGGAAAACATTTTGTATAGCTGAAAGTGCAGTAGTTCGTAACCAAACATTTGTAATAAAAGTCAGGAGAAGAAAAAGTGAACTCTAATGTGCTAGTGATGGTCCATGGTGTTCTTCTTAAGATACTTTAATAACAAAGTGAGAAATCCAGTCCTGTACTCGTTTTTTTCTGGGAGTGAAGTCAACCTCATGATCTCAAGTGACAATGAAGTTGCATAAGTTTCTGACTCAATAAGGATTTAAATATTTCATAGCAAATGGGACAGAGTCATTAGGAGAGATTGAGGGACACACAGACACTTGGGAAGGTTTTAGGAGGACACAAGAAAGATTGTTTCAAACACTTCTGTGCTCAGACAGAGGACTTGCACAGTGCTATTCCCAGTAGACCCAAACCTGTAAACTGGAGAGGTTTAAGGAAAGTTGTTCTTGGTCTTTCCTGTCAGAGCTGTTCTGCTTTGTATGTCTGTTTTACTGTTCATTCTGCAGTGCCTGGTGGTGGTCAAAACACCATCTTGAGGGAAAAACTGCCCAGTCGCTGTCCGTTTTCAGTCATTATTTCATGCAAAAGAGCACAGTTTCAAGAGGAAAACTGGAAACATTAAAAAAAAAAAAAAAACAGAGTGGTTGGAGCTCTCTCCTTAGGGTAATGGTAGGAGAGTTCCAAACCATTTATGGAGAACTAGTACTGATCCTACACAGGACATTCAGTCACCAGATAAAAGAGAAACAAAGTCTGCTCCAGTTCTTTTGTGAATTCAGCTGGGAACTGTGTTTTTGTTCTCTCACCAAACCCTGGCTGAAATTATTCAGTGAATTAAGGTCAAATTATCAAAGTCATTTTAAGACATCTATAACACCACTGTTGGTGAAAAATTTATGCTCTGGAAAAAAAAAAAAAGAAGGTGTTCAGATCTATATTTAGCAGGTCTTATATTATAACTGCTTTAAAAATTTCCTTTTTCCCTAATTCAAAAGAGACAGGGGAAATAGTGCTACCTTACAGTAAAGGGCATCTTTCTCTTGATTACTCTTTTTGTCACATTTAAGATGTTAAAAACATTTTAATATGTTGTTCAACCTATGGGCAAATGGATCGCTGTCTTTTGTATTACACAGTAATTATCTCTGGAGGTTGTCACTGAATAAAATGGGTCATTTTCAAAAATCATTCACTAATTTTCATTGTTCCTGCACTTTGGTATTCCATATCAAGCAGTTTAAAAAGCTGTATTTCTTGAAGCAGCAACCAGCTACAGCTCCTGTTAGAGTCAGTGAGGGTGGCGGTGAGTTAACCCACATTATTGGATGGTCTTAGGAATATTAACCGTATGGGCCAGGTAATTAGACAGTGCAAGTAATTTCTAAGGAGCTGTTTCAATTTAGACCAGGTCTAAACTGAGGGTCTAAAATGAGGAGTGTTTTCACCTGAGTCAAGTCTTGGAGCAACATTCACCCTTTTGAGCAAGTTCCTTCTCCTTATGCCTTCAAGGCCGTGATGTTTAGAAAAAAAAGATAACACATTAATATCAGCAAATCTATTTTAAGAAATTACAGTGGTTTTTCTTGACACTGTTATTACAGTAAAATTGCTCTAACATAAGGCCATGTTTATAGAGGCAGAGGTGCTTAATATTATTGCCACAAGAAATTCATAAGGTTCAGAGAGAGTCTCAGGAGAACTAGTTATTTTTATTGTGTTTGATGCATGTAGTAACATCTCCTTTTAAAGTATTTTAGACTTCTTACTGAAACCCAGAAGTGGTGTTCAGTATTATTAAAAAACAAAACAAAACAAAACCAGGGACTCTATTTACCTCATTTGAGCTCTACATGCAAGTCCCCCTGCAAGTCAGTGCAGGGGAAACCATGTGGACTGGAGTCCTGATATGTTGACAGAGGGGAATTATGAAACCCATTTTCTCCATCTCTAGTGGTTGTTAATGTTTTATGAAGGGAAAAGGAACATTTTGACGTTTGGTAAAGACAGTTTCTAATTAAGGTTTGGATTGAACAAGGCACTTAAGGTCTAATGGGACTTAGACACATGCCTGACTGGAAACCTGCCCTGCTCTGTCCCAAATTTTCCATCTAACCACGAAACCGCAATGTCAGGTTCTTTCTTACTCACTCATCCTCTGACCCCACAAGCTTTTCTCACAGCAGCTTATCTCACGAGGCAGGCTCAGGGGCCATTGCTATTCAGTGAGTGTTGCCAGGTTTTGTTATCCACAATCTACGCTACAGGAACCCAGCACAGTTAGAAACAGCATAGAAAACAAGAAGCACTGGACTAAGAAGTAAGACCAAATTGCTCACTGAAGGCAAGGCTTCTTCTTATTGGGGAAATATATCAACAACCAGGTTGCAGGCTCAGCCTTGCAGACGGTGGAAATGTGCAAATGTCTGGCTGTGCAGCTGTCCCTGGTGAGAATATTGCTGAGCAGACTTTTCCAGTGCTCAGTCTGGAAGATGAATAATGCTTTAGGATATCTTTAGGTAACATAAGTTATCTCTGGATGCTGGGAGGTTGCACTGCCCTGTTTACTCTTTAGGGTGCTTTTATGTTAGCATTTTTTCATGTGCTATCCTGCAAGTAAAAAAAAAAAAACATAGATACCAAAGGGAGTCCTGTTGCCTTACCTACCTAGGTCCAGGGAAAGAGTCAAGACAGAGTCTGAGAGAAGTCAAGATAAACTATGAACTATGACATAAAGCTGAACAAAGGGACTGTTGCTGCCAATGTGTTTTAAGGGGAAGAGTGAAACTTTCTCGCTGCTTTGGAACAGTTGTTGCTGATATATACCTAGGGGAATTGGGCTGCAGATATTGGAGTAGATTTTTGTTGCAGAACTGTACATTCCAGAAATTTTAAGCTTTTAGACCCAGCACTTGGCTGTGTTTTCCATTGGTTGACTTGCTGTATCTTTTCTCTCAGAATAAATATATGTGTGAATAGACATTCAGAGGTACTTTTCTTTTCCCTTATTTTGTTCTTTAGAGAGCTCTGAATTTAGAGAGATCTGTCTAGGAGCCTGTTGTCTAAAACCTAATCACTGTGCTGTTCAGTTTCCCTGTCATGACAGGGAGATTGGAACTAGAGGATCTTTAAGGTCCCTTCCAATCCAAACCATTCTATGATTTTATGATAATTGTAATTTTTTTTAATATTTTGAGCTGTTGCATACTCACTAATTAAAACATTTTCCATTCCCAATTCTAATGCCTGCTATAATGACTTTATTTTTTTTACTCTTCTGCCATTTCAGAAATGTTAGACATAGGTCAGTTTATGTTTTAGTCATTTGCATGGACAAATGAGATCTCTTTCTTACAGTAGTTTTAAATATAGTAAAATAAAATTCCCTCCGTGTTAGTTTTCATTTGTGTTAGTGAAAAAGAGAATATTAAGAGACAATTTCCCAAAAAATATTTTGCAACACTGGAATATTATAATGACCTCAGATTTTGTTGTTTTCTGGTTATGTTAATGGCAAAAAAAAAATTTACAATTTAATGCTCATCAGTGACAAAGTAATCTTATTTATTATGTAGAAAAGAAACATTCTGAAAAGAGACATTCTACAGTCTTATGTTTACAGGATGAATAGAAACGTGAGGGATGTTACTGGATCATATCTTATGTAATGGAAGCTCACAGAAGGAAGAACAAAAAAGTCATCTGAAGTTCATTATATCATAATTAAAGGCCAGACTTAATGTAGAAAACCTAATTACTGTAGGACATTGTACTGTCCCAAATTACTCTGAGCATCTAATGTTAGACATGTACCATGTTTCCCATAATGTGAGGATCTATACTTCACAGGCATCTAGCAATTAGGGCAAGAAAGGGAAGAAGCCCAGAAAGGACTCACAGAATGAGCCATATGCTCAGGAATTACTAAGGACAAGATTTTAACAATCCTTCCCCTTAAGGAATCACCTGCAGGAACCTCAAAATAGAGAGATAATGAAGTACCCTTGAAAAACAAATTTGTCTTCTATTGTTTCAGCTGAATCGTGGGCTTTAAACTCCTTTCAATTACTTAAAAATATAATTATAATTATAATTAAGGAGTGAGATCTAATATTAGAAATATTTTATAGACTGGTCTGGGTAGGAAGAGACCTTAAAAATCTTCTAGTTCCAACCCCCCTTAATGGCCAGGGACATCTTCCACCAGACCAGGCTGTTCAAAGTCCCATCCTATCTGGCTTTGAATACTACCAGGGAGGTACTCATGCTGCAATATTTTCTTTTTATTGTATAACTGTTACTGCTTCACCACAAATGCTGCAGAAATTGGCTCTTTGGTAATTTTCAAATTCTAAACAAAAACACCTCAGTTTTAATTTTCCATGTTATAAAATAGCATGCTTCTTTTATTATTTTAACTTCTAGGAATATTTTTCATAAATTTACTATACTTTAAATTTTCAGATCTGAGCAATACAATTCAAATCTTCTATTAGAAAGCAATGCCACCAGATTTTTTTTCATCAGTTCTGGTGACTAGATTTTTAAATTGCAAATTCTGTCTCTTCAGATGAGTCTGTACCTTATAGCATGAGCCACCCAGTGAACACTGCCAGCAAAATTGTAACTTTCCTGTCAGGTAAACTGATACAGTCCTAAAAATCTGGGTTCTTCTGTTCTCTGCCTCTGTAGGAATTATCTTATTGCCTGTGTCACATTCATTCAATATTGTCTCATGTTCTAGGGACTGTTATGTATTTTGTATGTATATCAAAATAGCAAGATGCAGATCTTTTTTTAAACTAAAAGTGTGAATAAAACTGATTTTTTTTTTTTCCAGCAACATAAAATGTGAAGTATATGGGTATCTCTGATAGGGAAAAAAAAAAAAAGGTAAAGTTCTTATTTCATATGTGTTACCTTAATT
This sequence comes from Struthidea cinerea, assembly GCA_013397865.1. Classification (NCBI taxonomy): domain Eukaryota; kingdom Metazoa; phylum Chordata; class Aves; order Passeriformes; family Corcoracidae; genus Struthidea; species Struthidea cinerea. Next base: position 29,623 of record VZTI01004188.1, read on the forward strand.
ACATACATTACTCTGTTTGGCTTGCAGTTGTTTATGGCTGCCTGCAGCTCTTCAGCTATAATTAAAAGTGCTGCAGGTCACCCAGTCTGTGTTTTTAATCCTTACAGCTTTGGGGTGCTCATCATATGGAAAGATTCTTTTATGAGGCAGAGAATTCAGAACTTAATGTTGATTGCTCTTTATTTAGCACCTAAACAAAAAAAAGATTTTCTGTCTGCTTGTTAGGTACATTTTAGGGAAGTAGAGAGTCAATAAAAGCTTTAACAATAATAAAGTGATTTACACAACAAGTAAGTACATTGGTATGGAGATTTTCCTGAAAATTTTAGGAAAAAATAAAACAAAAACCAGCAGACACTTGTCAAATGTAGGCACAGGAAATTATCCTCAGCTAAACAAAATTCCTTCCTTCCACACCTACAGTTAATAAAAATGTGAAGGGAATATTCTTCATACTGAGGTCTTTTACACCATAAAACACAGCAGCAACCTCAAGTAGGTGGGGAACTCCTGCACTGCTAAATCATCTCTGAAGGACTGAGTAAGTGCATATTGCAAGGCAGTGCAAAATGGTCTTCTGTGTCTTAGTTATTATCATCAGATGAACAGGGAAGCATCATAAGGCAGAAAAAAATAGGAATGCCACAAAAAAAAAACCACCCAAAAACATAAGAAGTGATAAGAATTTTTGTTGGAAGGCCCTTTTCCTTCATGTCTGTGATATTCTTGATATCTTCTTTTCCCTGAACAATGTCTATCAGCAGTCACACTTCACACAGGTTTGGAAAGCTCTCACCAAATGTAGCCTCAGCTTGGCAGGAGCCATCTGATTAAATCGGAGAGTTCATGGAATAGGTCCTTCCACAAGAAAAAAGTGACAGTAATTCCCTTTAGAGTGAACAGCACTGTGACCAGCAGAGACAATGGAGATGAGGTTCCTTCTGAAATATCTTTTTATCCAGGGAATCTCATAATAAGTTGCAGTTCCTGTATTGACCAAACTTCTAGACCTCCCTCAAATATCATGGGAGACCAGATGGCACACTTACATAAACAGACACACAAGGGAATGTGGTGGGGAGAAACTTATGTCCCCACAGTAGCATCTGGTACCACTTTTGTGTTCTAGAGACATCCTGTGTGACCACCAGCTGCTGCTCCAGAACAATGCAGATCTGTCCTAAATCCAGTGTCACACTGGCCAGAACTATGCAGAGGTCCTGAACTTCCTGTTAACTCAAAAGGCATTACATTTAAAAATCTTAGGCAAATTGTCTTAATTTAGGCAAGATGAGTTTGACATCTTATGGCAAGAAACACGTCCACACCTCCACAAGCTCTTTATATAAAAAAATAATGTTTCTGGAAAGCAGGGGAACACTTCCAAGAAGTTCCACATTACACTAACCCTCTTTGCCCAAACTACTGTGGCCATTTTATTTTGTTTGATGAAAAATAGTTAACCCAAACTGTGGTAAAATAAGAGCAAAATACCTTTAGTAAGAGTGTAGATACTCTAACATTGCTCTGAGACATTAAAAAGAATTTTATCTGCACTAAAGGAACAGAATTCAGGAAGAAAGGAAAAAAAAAGACAAAAATAACCTCTTGTTTATAACCATTCAAAAAATAAATGTACCATTTCTTTCTGCTTAAGAGGACACATCAGAAAAGCCACACATTAAGAGGTGAGCCAACTGTGATAGTTGCTGGATCTTCAAAACTCAGATTGTTGACTGATGGAAGCCTGTAGTTAAACCCAGGGCAGGAAAACTGAGCTTGAAGAAGAATTTGATGAGGTATAGAAGAGGAGGGTGAAGAGACGGAGGCGGACAGGCTGTATGTAAAGTGAGCTCTAAACAGTACAGAGGGAAAAAAAGGAACACAACAAAATCCCAAAACCCAAACAAAAAAACTGAGGATGAAGAAAGAGGGAAGAAATAGCCAGATGGCCAAAAATCAGTTTGTCATCTGCAAGTTGAATCATCATAGTCACTTTGGAGCACTGGAGGTGAACGTGTCAATGTAATTCATCAGTTGAGAACGTGGTTTCAAAGACAGTTCTTGAAAGATCCAGAAAAGGGCTTTCCTCCAAGTTTAAATGTTCATTCACTGTGGGGAAAAAAAAAGTGTCAGCAAAGTAAAATAGCGTTGTTTAGAGATATGTCAATTAATCTCAAAGTCTCTAGTTGCAATAGCTAGGAACTGCAGTGTGAGGACACTTGTTTGTCTAGTGACTCTGAAAACACGGAATGTTGACCAATACTCAAAACACCACCGAGCTGTAAGCAATTAGTATCCCTTCCATGAGAAATGAGGAATAGAGAGGAGACAGACTTTGCATTGTCTGAAGACAAGGGAGGGAAGAATGAGCACAAGGGATAGAACAGAGCCAGGATTAATGCAGCCCATGGAGGAGTTTAAATGGTTTTTGAGCAATCTGCTGAATGCAGTTTGGTCTGGAGTAACCCACACAGCCCAGGCAGCCAGATTTCAGATATATAAAATAATTCTGATAATTCCTGCTTTGCCTAAGTGGTCTGTGACAGGAATTTTGCCAAATCAGACATCTCCTTAGCAAGACTAGAGATGTCAAGTTGCCTGATTTGAGCAAATAATTGCTTATGTAAGTGAGAAATAAGCATCTTCCCACCACAAGGACCTTTTTTTTCAATTCTGAAGTCTTTATTACTGATCAGTCTTGACAAGCTGTCATCATGCCACCTCTTTGCCCACTATGGGCAAGGTGTGCACAAAGAGAATTTGGGCTCCTTGGTATATCACACAGTTCAGACAGAGAACTTGCCTCTTTCAATGTCCGTGTTTTGAAGCTGGCCAATGGCTTTTTGAGGAGACAGGGGCAGGTGGGTTGCAATTTCTATAGCCTAAAAATAACAGCTTTTAAATTGATGCTGAGGAGGAGGAAAGAAGTGACAATAGAACACAAGTGAATACTCTGTAAGAAACTGGAAACTGAAACAGAGATATAACCTGACATACAGAATCAACACAACTCGCACATGATTTATTGATTATGGCCTGTCATATGAGAAGGCTTCAGCTAGCTGAAAAGCCCAGAGCAAAGTAGTATTTTTCTCTCTATAGGATTTGGCATTTGGAAATTGCATACACTTTACAGTGATTACTCTCTCCACACAAAGGAATATGTGGCTTTGCTTTTCAAGGCAGGCATGCATACTGTGTGATTTTTTAGCTGTCAGTGCAAAAACCTCTGGATTATACTAATGATTCCCACAGATAACTTGGAGGGACCGAAAAATACTTGATGGGGAGCAGATGAGTGCAAAGTCTGCATGTATTTGTGAATATGGACAAGATATTGTAAGAATACAGAGAATGCCACCACAAACTAAAACATTCTTTTATCTCCTTTGAGTGCACTAGTTCTGGGTGCATGAACTTTTGAGTCCCTCTTTTGTGATCCTACCTTCTCTCATCATTTAGACAATAAAAATGTACAATTGGTAGCCTTAGCTGCAAAATAGGACCTCAGGATAAAGAGGGAGCAACAGAGCCCAAAAATATTCACACAGTGAAGGCCAACTTCAGCCCTTTTGAAGTCAAGGGAAACTTGACTTCCAGAATCTTTGTTCTAACATTAATAAAATGCAGGAAGCTCAGCAGAGGCCACCAAGATGCTGGGGCTGGAACACTGAGTCTGTGACCAGAGGCTGAGGACCAAGTGTTTTCTCAGCCTGAAGAAGAGGTGGCACTGGGGGGACCTCCCAGCAGCCCCCATAACACTGTGGGGAGATCACCAAGAAGATGAAACCACACTTTTCACTGTGGTGTTTGCTGGAAGGATGAGAGACTGCAGACCTAAGATTAAAAAAAATTCAGATCGGATATAATGATAAAAATTTTCCCCTTAGGGACAGTCAGTCTGTAGATCAGGTGGGCTACAGAGGTTGTGCTACCTCCATCCTCAAAGGCTTTCAAGACTCAGTGGAGTAGACCCCTGAGCAACCTGATCCCTTAGCTGACTCTCTTGGAGACGGAGTTTGGGCTAGAAACATTCCTTCACACCTGATTTTTCCTGTGATCTTCATACCAAAGTGCTTCAAGAACTCACGATAGCTCAAGATATGTTAGTGTAATGCATACTTACCAGATGATTAAATATAGAAATAACATTAAAAAAACATACATAGCTTTTAGTTTTCTTTTGTTAATCTTAAGGTGTCTGTATCAAGATTCAGTGTTGGAATGCTTTATCAAAATATACTTGCTTACTAGGAGGGAAGGTGATCATCCTAATGAATAATCCAGTTTTTCAGGGAACAAGTCAAACTGGTAGGTGCTGGTGCTTGGACATTTGTATGTGGGCTTCAGAGAAGGCTGTTCTTATTTCTGGGAATGAAGCTTTCACATATATAACTGGTATCCTAGAAACTATTGCAAACTGACATTTATGCATCACATATAAGGAAACTAAAACCTTCTTTACATTACCTCTTTTTTTTTTTTTTTAACTTGAGAAGAAAAACGATGATTTCTAATTTTTGTACAGGATTTTTATAAAAAAGCTAAGTATTTCTTGGAGCATAAAAGAATGTGTATACTATACAGAATCAGTATACTATATCAGAATCCAGAAACACTGCATACTCAGAATAACCTATAATGTTTTAATCAGTATCTCTGAATGAACTTGCCAGATATTATGGATCTCCTTGTAAGCTGCTAATGGGCCAAACTACTGATATTCAACTTGTGAGCATAGAACAAGAAAGGACATCTTATTATCTCACAGTGTAATGCACTGCAAATTTGGCAAAAGAGACCTATCAGGATCCAGAGCAGATGTATATAAGGTTCAGGGCATTCTGCTTTGCTTCCATAATGCTGTTAACTAAACAAAATGTAGCCTCATTATCAAATAGTCAAAGTAATAATTTTAGTTTACTTTCTTAGGGGCTCAAACATCATTTTAATGGGTCTAATTAAGACTACAAATAAAGTCAACAGGGAAGCATTTCACCAAAAGCTTATCCCATAAATAGTGTGTATTACTTTCTTTTTAATTTCACCATCTTTTCTACTTACATGTTCTCAGAGGATTTTTTTTTACCTTTGAATCCATTTGAATTATGTAGACCTGTTTTCAGTGTCTACTGTTAGTCTGGAGGCTCCCTGTTAGTATGAATGATTTAATGGGCAGATGGTCCAGAGCTGAACCCTATCTCATACAGCTGACAAATCTTAAATTCCAGTTTTTGAAATTTAGTGCCTACTTTTCTAGCCAGACCTGCAGACTTGTACTGAAATGATTTCTTAGGAATAGTTCTAATGGATAACCCTTAGCTCCAGAAAGCTATTTCAAGATGATGCAATTGTGCACCACTAAGTCTCACTACAGAAAAGAAAAGTTAACAAAAAGCCATGAGAAGGTGAGAGCATTTCCTCAGCATTTTCTCAGGAGCACAAAATGGAGCATAACAAGTCATAGGTTCAGTGAAGATTGGTAATTTTTGCTCTATAATTAATCAAAGGGTCAGAGATACCCATTAATTATTGCATCCTTAGCATTTTGAATCCCTGACAGGACATCTAGACAAGTAGGAGGAAACTACACATGGGCTGAGAAACTGCAGAGCACAGCAGAACTCATCCTTGGTGTAGAGAAGAAGCCAGAGTTAATATCTCTCATCTCCACCTTTTCCTTTCTCATTTTCCATTTCTTAACCTCTCTATATAGTTTCGAAGACATTCTTCCCCTTTCCCATCATCTGTCAGTTTAGGGGTCGGAACAGGGTCAATCATAAATCACAATGTTTTTATTACTTGAGTTTATAGTTTTTCATTCTGTATGTGTTTTTGTACTCAGTTTCAGGGCTGTCCAAGGATTGTGCAGTTTCTGGGGTGTGATGCATTTGGCACAGCATAGCTTAGGCTGGCTGGCTTTTGCCTCTGCCTATTTCGGCTGCAATTTTTCTGCAATGAACCACTGGGTCCTTACTGGGGTCCTTGAGGCAGCAGAAATGCTCTGCAGTGAGAATAATAAAAGCATTGTTGCAGATTCTGAGCTAACTGAGAATCACAGGATATTACCTGAAATTAGTACTGAAAATGAAAAATTACTATGATGCCACATCCAACAGAAGGACAGCACTCCCCTCTATCAGCCAACAAAAGCAGAGCAATGTCATAGTTACAAACAGAACAAAGGCAGGAGAAAAATTATTACAGTTATATATTTTTTATTTCTTTACAGGGCTTTACTAATAAAAATATCTGTTTTAAGAAATTGCCAAAAAAAGGAAAAGTAAATGCAATTTTGCCAGTTAGGGCACTTGGATGTAGCTGCGAACCAAAACAGATTGCATGGCTTCAGAATCTCCACTTGAAAGCAAGATGCCTAAATATTTCCAGAATCTCCACTCCAATTTAAAAACAATGAACAGTGAGAGAAAAATCACAACAAAAAATGTGGAGCTCTGGTCTTTGCAAGGTCGGCTCAGAACTAGTGGGTCAGTGTCTGCATGATTATCGGAATAGTTCTCCCAGAATAATAAAAATGATCTCACTGTGCACCTTCTCTGTCATTGTCATCTCCCCTCAAAATATTCTTGGAATCCACAATCCAAATAAAATCTGATTTGTTAAAGGGAAACAGACAGCAATGATACTGTCTTCTGGAAACATTACGGAAAAGGTGTTTGGAAGATGCCATTGAGAAGAGCTTGGGAGTTCAACCTTTATTTGCCAGCAACATGACAGAGAGTTTGAATGTCCCAAAGAATTGGTCAGGCATCTTTATAAATACCAGTGAGTGTAACCAACATACAAGAAGCCTTGGAAAACCCAAGTTCCATTTGTTCCAGTGTCTATATGAAGGTTTGGGTGCCAAAAGAAGAGAAATGTGGGCTGAAGCATTATATTTATTCCTTCTGTTCAGTCCACTTTGGAAGCAGAAGGAAATGAGACTCATATACCATACATCTGAGAGGACACAATCATGACTTTTAATTGCACATTTATTGCAGAGACTTCAGACAAACTCGGAGGCAATTCCATTAGGCACTGTACAGATATATTGTACAAGACATCCTCTGCTTGAAAGGGATTGAAAAACAAACAAAAAAGAGAGAAAAGGCAATGCTAAATAGAGAGAAGAGGAGGAGACGGGCAAGGTTACAATTAGTGCACTACTAAATAATGTTTGTTTTGTGGTAGAAAAAGAGTAACTTAAAATATAACCATTACAATTAATTAACAGGAAATGAACCAAATCACGTAGAGACAGTCAAAAATCAAAGAGAAATCTGTACAGAACTAGCACCTCGCCCCCAAATACCCAACTCTGGTTTTAAAAATAGATTTGCTACCAAACATTTGTTTCAGTTAAGGAGGTATAGATTCTCCTGATGCTTAGAGTCTGGATGAGTTTACAAGTTCATTAAATCTGTATGTTTATCCAGATTAACCTTTCAGAATTCATTGTATTGCTGCTACAATCTCTAAATTCACTATAAAATTTCTTTAAAATGGTTTAGAACAATATGCCTACCTAATTGCAGAAGGCTGAGGAGTACTGAAGACAAACTTGTCTACAGAACCTGACAACTGCATCATTCCAATTTAGTGTTATCCTAAATATTACTATTCCATGCTCTAGCTTTAAAAAGAAAACATTTATCAATGTGTGGCTTTCATTTTGTGTCCTTCCACTCCAAACAATGCATAGCCCACTAAAAAAAAACCAAAAAACACATAAATTGCCCTTTCAGACAAAACTTCTACAAAGGAAAAAAAAAATAAAGCAATAGCACAGCGAATTTTATTTCATTAGTCTGAAACCACAAGCAGCAGCCTGTGTATGTATAGCTGAACCAGAGATTTTAATTGCTTCTGCAGTTCAGTGACTCAAGGGTTTTCTCTCAGCAACACAGCTATGCTTCCCTGCAACATCATCTTTATCATTTTCCTTCATCTTTTTTTCTAGTCTTTAATCATGGGTGGTCTGATGAACCTAAGAAAATAACTTTAAAGATCAACTTAGAAATATTTTCATATTCTGTTTTGATTTTTATTCCATTGTTCGTCAGAAGCCTGACCTGGTTAAACACTGATAATGTCACTCCTCCTGAAAAGAATGATAACCTCATAAGTTCAGCTGAACTCTCCCCTTACTTGTTACCTGCAAAATATCTGGGTGGGTGGAGCAGAAGAGCTGGAGTACCAAATGTTTTATATTCCTTAGGTGTGGACAAAACAGTTTTCTTAAAAAGATTGAGTTTTCAGAGAGATCCATCTCTCTGGTGTCCTAGGTTGTCCAGCCAAACAGACAAGCATCCCATTTTTTTCAAGAAATGTAAAAACACATTAAGATTTTCCCTCAGAACAGTTGTCTCCTCCTGTTTCAGTAGATGCTGAAGTTACACTGCAAGGTACGATAGCAGAGTGAGGTTTTTTAACATAAGCAGATTTTACCTCTATGATTCTGGATCAATCAATATACTTGACTTTAAATTGCACCAAGGCTAATTCACAGACTGATTTCACTTCATAGATGTCTCCTGAGACACTAATCATAACTGCATATGATTTAGGGTCAGTCTTTTGCAGAAGTATTAGTCTCATGAGATTTTAAAAGGCAATGACCATATCTTAAAAAGCTGTTCAACAAACATTTAGTAATTTCTTCCAAATTCACAGCTGGTGTAAATCGAGATGGTGCTACCGATATGAAGGACTAAATTTACATCCACTGAGAATATGGCTCTTGTAATTTGTTCTTTGTTCCCTTCTGTATGGAAGCTTTCCCAGGTGCACAATTCACAGCTTTAGCTCTAGTTATAGAATGACCAAATAAAGGTCAGAACACGCTGCCTCCACAGCACCGCTCTGAAAACCTGACCACCTCCTGTTCACACAGTCAACATCTTGTACAGAGATATAAAAAATATACATAAAGTTGATGAAAACTTATAGCAGGACACTTTAAAAATAGCCCCTTCAACAGGAGAAAAATGACTTTATGAAATTCATTTCCTAAAACTATGATGGAGAGGGATTAAATCGTAACAAATGCACTTTGCACCTGGAAAAGTATGAATGATTTAAAAGAGATAAGAATTGAATCTGTGAGAAAGTGAAACCATCATCACTTAATAGACTTTATTTCACTGAATTGAACTGAGCTGGAGTTAATTTGCAGTCCATTCACCAAAAACTATCTTAGGCTGGCTGTGATGGGAGTGTTTCCACCAGAGGACATAATGAAGTGAAATTGTAGGATTAGGAGAAATAAGGTGAAGGAGAAAATTTGACACACACACTGGCATACATTCCAGGGAATAAAAGGCTTCATCAGCTGTTTTACTGAATTGATACTAATAACTTGGCATAAAACACAGGGATCCATTTGGAATTCAGATTTTATTGTGGTAGGTACTGTGCACAAATATTTCCAAACACTAGTCCAGTTGCACTAGCGTTTGAAAGAGACTTGGAATTTGCAAGGTGCACTTCCACCAAAAAAAAAAAAAATACAGACACTAACAAAACAACTAAACAAACAAAAAATCCTCCCAAGCCTCAAAAAAACCAAAAAAAAAACCCCAAAAAAACCAAAAAAAAAACCCCAAACAACAGCAACAAAACAAATCCAAAAAACAAAGAAAAAGAAACCACTTCCCCTGTATTTTCACAGCCTGAAGTTCTACACCTGATATCACTGATGCCATACAGATGGGTAAAATACTTTCTCTATGTCCTCCTTTATATTCCATTCCTTTGGTCCTTCCATTCACTCATCTTCCTTTCGTATTCCTTTCCATGTATTTGGGATTACCACTTGAAAACTGATTCCAAAGCAGTAATTGAAGATTATAACTTCTCTAACAGATTCTTTTCTCCACTGTTTCCTTAAAAAGCCACAGGTTTCAGAAATTGAACTTTATTGAAAAACATGGGAAATCCACACAGAAAATTATCCCGAGTCAGCCCAGATGTAACTCACAAAATTTTTAATTTGGAATTTACAGGAAAAATAGATTTCGTGATTTGAAAAGCATTATATTTACAACAAACAAACAAACAAACAAACAACATTGTTACAATTTTTTTTTTTCTGTACTAAGGAAGTGTGTTTATTAACATCGAAAAAACCCAAACTAAAAACTATAATTTTCCTTTTTGTAAAGAAAAGAAGCTGAAAATTTTGGACTAAATGTTATGTATGGTGTACAGCTGCACTATCTTCAAGGTGCAATACTTGGCATGGTATGAAAGGGCTTCTGAAAAAGGCAAGTAAAAGGATGACTTGTGGGATGCAAATTAGTTTTATCACCAAATCTCACTACCTAGATTTCCTTCTCCTGCTAGTGCAGTCTCATGGGAAGTTTTCTGCTAGAGTCAAAAGCTTCATCTCACACCCTTGTGCGTGAATATGTAGAAGGGACTTACAGCTCCTAGAGCTGTCAGCAACTTTAACCTGTGTCTACACTAAGTAATGGAATTGTGCCAATTTTCATTCCATTCCCAGCAGGAAATTTGCCAAAGACCAACCGGTTTTCCTCACATGGGCATCAGCCAAGCATGTGCAGGTCCTGTGTGTGTTCACAGGTATGGGCAGCACCTAATTCCCTGAGGGCAAGGAATTCTACAAGCCTCTAATGGAAAGAGGAGGAGGAAGGATGCTTTTTAATGTAAATTGTTTCCTTTTCCCACACCTTCCTCCCACCCCCTACCATTTGTCCTCCAACAAATAGTTGTAACATCTGTGTAGCTAAATCTAGGACAAAATAAAATAGAAGGGATTTAACACATTAGAGCAGCAGATATAAGACACTATTTCTCACACATTGCTTTCAGTGTAGAAAAGACTTTCATAAATTACTTAACATATTTCTCAGATGGCTCTGATGGCTAATTTTTAGTTTGTACCTGTGATTTAATCTTAATCTATCAAAGAGAATAGTCCTGGATGTAGACTTAGGGCAAGGGTTGAAAGGCAATTGTTGTAAAATGTAACAATAAACATCCCAGCCTGATCCTCCTCTCATTTTTCAGGGTGGAACAACTCCACTCAAAGGAACATAATCATACTGGAGTAACACTGGTGTAAACAAGAGTAGATTCCTGTTGTGTAAGATGAAACAATTTCAGATTTGGCAGTAAATGCTGATAAACATGCTACGGTGCAGCTGTATATTAAATAACCAATTTAGAACAGAAACAAGCCACTAATGCCTACATTTTTCTTCAGATTAATAGGTGGTTGAAACACAATATTTTTGAAATAAATGACAGGGAGCGTTAGCTTTTGAAACTTGTTTTCTTCAGTTGCCTATAATAACTGTAGGAAATGAAGGCAAAATTGTCCTATATTCACAGAAAAGAGTATGCTTTTATGCCAAAGAGATGTTGGACCCTGATGTATACGTATGTAGGGAATATAAGACATCTGTGCTGAGATCCATAAAGGTGCTCAGATTTATAACTCCTGTTGTAGAACGCCTAAAGCTCAAGCTGAGAAAGAGGAGGAAGGAAGCTACAGGAGTGTTTAAATGGGATATCTGTGTCCTGATCTGTAGGTCTCTTTCGCAGGAGGACTAAAAGAAGGAGCCAAGGAGCAGAAGAAAAAAAGGGTTAGTCTCTGCCTTTGTGCCAAAATCCCACAATAACCAAAACACTGTGTAAAAAGACCTTGATTGTCTTTCTGAGCATAACAAGAGCACAGACCAAACTTTTGTGTTGTGAAGTTCTGTTTTATCTGAAAACAAAGGAAACTGAGATTCATAAAAAATAAAGAAATTTAAATTTCCCCTGTCAGATATGAAAAAGTGAAAGAATCACACACACAAAAATATCCTTGCTTACACATATCTTTGTGAGACAGATTCTTTTTTAAGTCTTTGTCTCAAGCTTAGACTCCCAAGGACATACTGAACTACAAAAAAACTCTACGTGGTCTTCTATGAAAACGTCTGTTGCCTCTGCGTTGCAGCCATGATGACATACTGGAAAGATAGACCATTCTTCCATGTGAAAACATCTCAGTTAACCTCAAAGGCAGAAGCCAGGTCAAGAAAAATGTAAATCTTCCTTCTCTGCTCCTCTGCCATGAGCACATCAGTCAGAACAGACATACCCTCCAAAGAAAATGTGTTAACCATACTGGTGAAATCAAACTCCTCCAAAGTTCATCTCTTACTAGTATCTTAGCTCTGATTTCAGTAGCTGAATTTATGCAGAAAATGCCTTAAGACAGATCCAACATCTCCCAGCAACAGATAAAACACTGGTTAGAGTAGTCTTCTGATATGAAGATCTTACCTCCCTTCCAATTAAGACAGGTCTCTGACACCAGCTGTCCCAGTTCCTGAAGAATGCTGGGCTGTTATGCCAAAGACAGCACAAATCTCAGGTTCTGGATTTTAGGAATTTAAGATTAACTTTCTGTAGAACATTAGTTCCTTCAGAAGGTGATAATTCCATTTATTTAAGGCACTTTTTTCTTAATTCAACACAAAAAAAGTCTTGGCTGTCTGGTTCCTAACCTCACAGAAACAATTCAGGAATGAACACTAAGTAGGGCTCGAGGGCCTTGGCCAGCCTTGCCTGGATCCATCACCTGCACCATGGGACCAGAAACACTTTTAAACAACAACTGTTTAAGCTTGGCCTGGCCCCACAATATTTGGATTTTCCTGTATTGTTGTTCCACCTCTGCAGCTTTGCCACTGGCTCTTTCATGGACATCCAGCCCATAGAGCAGGCAGCTTTCTCCTGGGTAAATTCCTTGTGTGATCATTGGAACTCACCTCCAGTACTGCCTTTGTCCCTGTGTCATGGATGTGTCCTTGGCCTTGTCCCCGTTCCTGTTTCTGACTCCATCTCCTTTAGCTCCTGACTGGGCTCACTGTGTGGACCCCAGACCTCTTCACCCCCTGCTGTGTCTGCCGCTGCTCCTGGACCCTGTTACCAGCACCTGGAGGGAAGACGCCATGTGCTGGGGCCACCTTTGGCTCTCAGCTCCACGTCCCTAAGGCAGGGACCGATGACCTTGCCACTCCCTGACAGATATTTTTCAAAGTTGCAGGTATTGCTGCATCCTGTGCTGAGTGTGGCAGGAATGTTTGAGCCCTGATCTGAGCAAGGTTGGCCAAAGGGGCCCTTAGGTGATTTAGGCATTTAAATTTCCAGATAGCCTTAGGTAGGTGCCCAGATGCTCACCTCCACCTAGGTGGTGATGTAGCATCAGAGAACAGCAGGGTATCAGGCATTTGTAGAAAATAGCCCCAAAAATAGAGAAGAAGGAGCCATCCAGTCACAGCAACCTTTAGAACACAATCTGACACCCACATTTTGTCTCTGTTGCATTTAGAGCATCTTCATTTTATTTCACACTGTGGTTTTGGTGTTTATCTACCTTCTGGACCATAGCATGATTTTCCATTCATTTTTCTGACTGTTCCCTGTCAATTAGATCATTAACTCTTCTATGGAGGAATTTTTATTATAGGTGTGTCCAGTAATAATCAGAATAACAACTCACTTACTGCTGGAGGTCTCTAAGCACTGCTCTAAGAGGATATATTGTGCCAGCAACAGTGATGATGTCTGTTTGTATAAGTGTTGGTTTCAGCCTGATTAATGATTTTTGCTGGGAACTGGAATTCCTTTTCAGTTTTTTGTGCCTGATATTTCTACACTAGCAAGAGGGAAATCATATTTACAAGTGCCACAGGATAACACAAAATAATAAAAGTTACTGAGCATCATGTATCACATAAGAAATTCTTTGAGAAAGAATATATTTCTAGAAGTGTGAGTCCTCAACTTATTTGAGGTTTTAGCACTTGGATGGAGAAGGGGGGAGTTGCATTAGCTGCATTTTCACAGATATTCATACTCACATTTGAATCCACACCTATTTATGACCGGAATTTTCAGTTTGAAGGGCAAGAGAAATCTGGTACAAGTGACAGAATCTGATCTTATATCTATTTCTCCCAGCTGCTAAAGGAATTTGCAAAAGACACAGGGTGAAGCAGGTTGGTATATTTGGGATTCAGCATTTCATTTAAAGCCTGCTCCTAGAACTGCTGTAATGATATGGGTGAATGTTGATTTCAATTAAATACATTGCAAATGTGTACAGCATGTTCTGTCCCTGGGAAGATGCCACTATGAAGAGATATCACAGCTGAATTGCCAGGGAATTCAAGTGTGATGGAGAGGGGGAGGAGGAAGGAAGGCACAAAGAACAAAATGTCCCTACAGCCACCCACCAGGACACACTTCGAGTGAGATATGAATCAGCAGCAGCCAAGGAAGCCCTAATGCCTAAAGGGGATTATGTAAGAATCTGAGATAAGTGGTACCACTGGCACCTTTGGGTATTTCTCAGGCATTTAACTGCATCATTTAACCTGAGAAGAAATACTCTGCACTCTCCCTTAGCCTATGAAGAAAGCCAAGCAGCTGTGGAGGGTGATAACTTTAATAAGGAACCCAGAGCAGACAGGCTTGTAAATTAGGCATCTCTGGTGAATGCTCTTTGGTTGTGCTGAACGCAAGCCTTAAGCTTGAACCTGTTTTAATGTCTTGTGTACAGCTCTTTACTACCCAAACTTGCAGGTCCTGGTCTCCTTAGGAAGGTACAGTACCTTCCCCATTCCGGTATTCTTGTGCAAACATCAAACAATAATGTCAAGGCATGATTACTGTAATGATAAGACATTTTAAGAATAATCATAAAAGAACAAACTGTAAGGTCCTCACTCAAAAGGTGTGTCTCCGTGCTTTTACTGACCTTCACGAAACAGGGATTTCTGCAGAGCCTTGAGACAAAAGAATTAGCAATTTTCATTGATGTCATCTACACAGCAGAGTCAGTGGGGTCATTCTCACACACTGATATCTTTTAAGTCAAATATTCAACCAGGTCTCCTTGGCTTATGGGTATGTCCCTTTGCAGATCCTTTCCTCCTGTACTGGGGATGCCGGAGTGACTGAACTATCCAGATTAAGAACATGCAAAAGTGATCACAACCATGATAAATCACAATTGTCAGCCTATATTTCTGAGAAGGTAATCATAATTTTGATGTTCAGCTGCTAATTTTGAGGTCACATTATTATATCTAATGGGACACTAGGCTGCGTATGATTTGGGTATCATGCCATAGCAGCACAGTCAGAACAACTTCCAGTGCTACATTTGCAAAGTCACAGAATGTTTGTGATATTCTGCATTCCCTTTGAGGGACATCAGACAACAGACCCTAGGCTCTGCAGTTGACCATGCTGTGATTCCAGATTGCTTCTAGGAATGGCTGTCCTGTACTCTTCTGAAATTTTCTCTGACTCTGGGCAAGGGAAACAGGAATAAGAAGGCCGAGGAACAAAAATTAAAAGAAAGAAGTGTCAATATTACTGGAAGATCTGCACACGAAAGTGCCACAGCCAGGTGACTTCAATATGTGGTTCCAGGCTACGAGGAGCTCAACCACAAGTGAAGCTTCAGTAATTGTGTAAAAAGAAGAGTTACGGAGTTCATCACCTCAGTGCTCAGTGGGTACATGGGACCAAGGTCATAAATGTGGCATACTGACTGCCACTCACCATTTAAGGCAGATGATTTCTGTAATATTTTTGACCTATCAGTGGGGTCTTTAAGGAGATAAGCAAGATGATCCATACAGAGAAGGTGAAAAAAGCAAAATCCCTTATGCACTTGGGAAAATTTGCTTATTTATCAAACATATGACTACAGGTGGAAAAATACAGAGAAATTTCAGTGGAGACAGGGAATAGGAAGAAAATAAACAGGTGGAAATGCCAGAGAAAGAAGTCTAAGAAAGTATGACTTCACATGGGAAATTCGATCTCATTTTACACAAGGTGTAATATGAGCTTTTACACAACGATCATTGATAAGCAATATATGTTGAAACATTATATCATCTCAATGACCTGAAAATGTCTGATTTTTATATACCTGAAATGACATATCCTAAAGGCAGGGATTTCTCATTTATGATTGACTATACTCAGGCTCCTGTCAATGTGCAGAAAGGCTCTATACAAATGAAGAGTGAGATGAAATATTCAAACACAGTAGGGAAGACAGAATTTATATTGTTTGATCTTTGCTCTCAGACATTTTTTATTAATACTATCATTATTTACTTAGATTTCAACACTTCAAAACTTTACATGTATAATAAGCTTTAATGTTTTCTTTAGTTCTGTCCAAAGACTCAAAAAGGTGAGATTTTGTTTTTGATAAGTCTTCACCCTGTCATTGTACCTATTGCCATTTCAGTACTTGTGTTACTGTGGATTGTCCAAGTTATTTGGTAAAAGCCAGAAAGTTGTTTCTAGTTTAAATAATGTCTGATCTGGAAATAGTATTAACACAATTAAAAGCATTCAAAATGAGAAAGGATCTGTTGAAGCCATTAGGCTGAAATTACTGAGATTTGCACAGACCTATAGGAGTCCAGGTTCTCTGATGATGACTTTAATTCCTTGCATACAACAGGTGAGACTGCAGCCTTTTCCAATTTCCTGAAATCAGAGTGCTGTCTATTTACAGACAGCATGTTTTTCCACTTTCCTTGTTAACTGTGTCTTCCTGTATCCACACCAAAGTTTGTTTGAAAGGGGAAGTTCAAAGCTGCTTAGAAGATTGGACACCCATTCTATTTTAGATGCTAAATACATCATTAAGTGTTCACCATGGTCTCAGAAATCCACAGTAAATTTCCCCCCTACATCCTCTATTTCTTGCAGGTTGCTGTAATCTGGTGTGTAAAGCTTCCAAAAGTTGTGGAACAGCCTATTTTGAGAGAACTTGTAAGCAGGAACACATGAATGGGTATCAGGTGCAGCTATGAATTTAATGAATGGTTTGTTGGAAATGACATTAAATAGCAACATCCGTCTGCAGATGAGCTCTGTAATGTCCTTATTTCCAGCCCAGGCAGATGGAGGATTTTCAATGTGCTCTCTGTTTTCTGTTTTCTGTTTCACACGGTATTGCTTGCCTGTAAATTCATCCATAATCATGCTAAAAAAGATTTGGACCCTGACTGTCCAGCCTTTTATTTTTGCAGCTTTCTCTTTGAAATAATGAGTGGAAGAAGTATGTAACAAGGCTCATCATGAGAATTAAACTGGTCTAGGATTTTGTGCTGTTCCAAAACAAATCACAGGTCTTTTTTTTTTTCCTCTCAAACACTTCAGCCTGAAGAAGGGGAGTGACAAGGAAAGTGTCAGGTTCTTTTTAAAATTGTTATTAATTTCCGATGTTAAAGTGCAGTTAGGATTTTCTTATTAGGAAACCAAAAGATGGGAAATGCCATATAATGTATTAAGACCAGTGACATGGTAGCATATAGCGAGTCACATCACACAACTCTCGCAGACCATTGTGGTAAATTAATTTTTAATGTAGACATACAAAAATATACCAATTTCTCTTAACTGTGAGCAATTTCAATCCAAATACTTTCTATAATATTTATATATGGTGTACTGGGGAAAGAAGAGGTGAAAATGCTTTCCCAGAAAATTATTTCTATGGTACATGAGTGGATCAGGTACTACTTTCTTCCTTAGTCCTTGCCAAGGATATGAAAAGAGTTAATCCCTCATATACTGTATGAACTGTAGCTCATTTTTCCTATGATTCAAATAAAAAGGCTAATGGAGGAAAAGAAAGAGCATATTGAATATTGATTTTTTGTCTGAAACATAAGGAAGTCCATTTTGGGAATGGTATAAAAAAGAACTACTTGTTAATGATAACCTGCTTCTAAATGGCTTCTGAAAGTTTCTGATCAGTATTTGGACCAAATCTAATCTCCTGCACACTCAGCTGTCATCTCTGTTGCTCTAGGTAGCAGAAAACGTAGACCAAGTTTTTGAAGGGCTGTGTTACTGAGTTGGTGAGATGAGATTTCTCAGAGACAGACAAAAGCAGTGGAAAGGTGTGAAAACATTCATTGGTAAGACTATACTGGTTAAAATATCTTTCCATAAAATTTTTTTCCGGGTAGAAAAATAGTCTTATTCCCAATCTCACTCCTACCATGTTAACACAGCTCCACTTGACTTCAAAACTACCCCCAGTAGACAAATAACATAAATATACAGCACTGTTGAAGTCAAGGGGTCTCTGATGACTCATATTGGTTGGAGCTTGTTCTTTGCAGAAATTTCCAAACTTGGAAACTCTTTTTCATGTTTCAAGCAAAGTCAAAATAGGTCTTTGCAAAATAACTGCAGCCAACAGTAAATGATGTATGAAATGAAATATCTCATCCATCCCATACATGAAGAATGTGCAGAGGAAGCTTTGCTGCTCTCACCACGCAGTTTCAAATGAGCTGCTGATGCAGAACCATCATTTGCATGGAGTGATGGGAGGAAGGGGGTGATACTGTCATTCTCATCTGCTGTCAGGTGTGGCCCTTCCAAGAGAGTCAGATTTTATCCTTTCCCCATTTTATCTAATATATACTGTCCTATATTCTGTCTACCAACTTCCATAGAGTTCAATGGGTTTTGAGCCTGAAGTACTGGGTATTTATTCAAGACTATAAAATTGTTTTACATTAAATTAAATTTTTACCTATGACAGATCTGATCTCTTAGCACATGTCTACACTACAGTGTGTTAAAGACCCCTAATCTTTCCATCAATAAACTGGGATATTTAGTGTATTGACATACAATTGAATTTTCTCAGGTGACACACCCACTACTGATTTACCAGTTTGGTGACATGACTGAGTTAATATTACGGGCAAGGTCTTACTCAGGCAGCACCAGCTCTGCACCACGTAGTTTCTACATCCTTCAGAAATTCTACATTTCACCTGAATTTCTTTGGTTTTGAAGTTTGGCAACTGGTTTATGTAACTTACCTAGTTTTTTTGACTAGGCATTTCCAAAGAGTAGTTCATCTTACTAAATATAAACACCTATCTGAATAGCTTTTTATGAGCTTAATCAGAGTAGGAGGAGTCTAGAGAACTGGTTTAAATCATCCCAGTCCAGTGAAGTTAGGTGTGGTGAACTCTACCTGTACATAACAAATAATTCAATAGTAATTTTAAGATTTCTGCTGTGTACAACAAAAAATTGCAAAATAATAAATTGTGCTATTTGATTCAGGAGAAAATTGAGTACTAATAAGTTCTGAAACTTTAAACAGAGCCACAGCAAGGCTGGAGAAGCTCCTGACAAGGACCATTTGTTTAAAGACTTTGCTCATTTTTAGTAGCACGAAGGCTTCATGTCCTAATGTGATGGGCAAGTGGCCTTTGCAGTGTGCTTATGATTTTGAAAACTTGAATTTGCAGATGTCTTACATTTTTGTTGGCACCTCTGCTATGACAACATGTCTGGCCCACAGAGGATAGACTTTTTACGAGGATTGTGCAACTCTTCTCTGCCTATCTCCATAAGTTCTTCTCACCAAAAATATTATGGATGGGCATGGATTAGACTCTCTGTGCGGACTATATGGAGACCAATTTCAAGTAGCACTCAAGTAATCAGCAAAGCAGCTCACATTCAGAGTTTAAGCACCACTATGATTCACGCTGTTTTGGTGCATAACATCTCTAAATTCTTAGTCTGTTTTTTTATTGATTTGACTGTGAAGGTCTGCTTGGCGGGGATGTGGTAGGAAATTTAGCCATCAGGCTTAGGGTGCTTCAGAGCTCCAGTGTGCTCTTCCTGAAGCTTTGTCAGAAACAGTTTGCTTGTCTCTGAAAGAAGAGTGATTTGATCACTTTTGGCAGACACAGTTTCCCCCATGTACTTTGTTTTGTTTCAAGAATGCCAAGAAAATGTTCTTTCTTTCAGAAAATAGTCTTCCCCCTGCTGAACTCATATTAAGATATCCTCAGAGGGCTCTGCTGTCACCTTCTGTAGGTTAAAACAACAGGATGTCCCCCCTTCCTCCCTCTAACTTTGAGTAACATCACACTGGGTTGCCTTTTAAAGTTTTTGAGCTGCAGTCGGTTACCTATGTGCAGTCAATTCCACCATCTAAGAACCTGAAAATTGCATTTGTGTTTTAGTACAGGAGAATCAATGTGCAGAGTTATTAGGCATCCTCATTCTCTTCCACTCTGATGGAGATAGGACCGTGGCAGCTGCTGCTGTGATTTCTGTGCAGTGTAGGCACATCCAAGTTAATGACGAGGTGGCTTGCGAAGGCAGAAGCCATCATTTAGTCCATTCCCACATGTCACAAGGTTTTCTTTGCTGTTTGGTTCGATCTGCTTGGGTCACAAAGGATCTAATTCCGAAGTTCAGCTGCATTTTTACCAGGTGACAGGTACAATGGTGCAGCCTGAGATTCATGACACTGGGTAAGAAACAAATTTCCATAACTCCTGTTATTTATATATCTCAAGAATAGGTACCTACTTCCACAAGGGATGGAGGTGTTGACAAACTGATGCTGACATGAGTCAGCTGATAAGAGCAAGAGCTCCACAGAAGAAAGAGGATGAAGTTGAAGAGTTTAGATGAACTTGAGGGAAAAGTAAAGTGCATGAACAAGGAAAGCATGTAGCTCCCCATCCCTAGAGCAGGCCATTTCAAAAGGGAAACTCATTCCCTCTCCCTGCATTTGGGGGTTTTCAGGGGCTTTGACACAAAAAGTTATCATGTGCGGGTTTGTTGGTTGAACCTTAGTAACTGCTCATGGTGAACAGGATGTGCTTTGACTTAAGCCTCTTTTACTCTTTGTAAAAGATATGAAAATACTTTTGATGCCTTTATTTTGGAGTGAGGATCCATCTTATAGTATTTGGAGAGAAGTTTCACTCAGGAATCTCTTATCTACTTTAGTAGCTAAAAACAGATCATGACATGCCGTCACCATGAGCAGAGAACAGACAACCCCTGTCCTTTCAGTCCTTTTTGATAATTATATCCTCACCCAGCAGCCAGCACATCACTTTCCCAAAATTGTATGCAGTGGAAGACATGCACATGGACAACACTGCCAGCTCAGTAATGTCCTTTGAGCTCTTGGTCAACATTTAATACCACCTCTAATACCTAAGAAGGCAGTAAAATAAGGACAAGATTACTTTTAATACCAAATACACTACAATAATGCATATCATCCATGCCACCCACACACACAGGGAGGAGAAAAAGCGTGTCTAAGACATGTGCTTTCCTACCATTCATGATAAATGTGGGGGTTGGGGTGGGGGACTGAAGAAAGGCAGAGGGAGAGTTTGTTTTGAATTGCCCTTTTCAGAGAAGTTGTCCCTGCAGTCAAAACATTTTATCAGTTTGCCAAGATTTAGATGTTATGGAGGAATTCAGAGAAATCCAAACGTAAAAAAAAAGGAAGAGGAAGAAAGTTAGATTGAATATTAAAAAAAATAAAAACAAGCAAGCAAATAAACAAAACAAAAAAAAACCAGAAACAAAATAAAGCCAAAAAACAAAACACCAACAAACAAACAAACAAACAAACAAACTAAAAATGCCCCAAAAACAACAAAAACCCCCAAAACCCCCAAAAAAACCCCAAACAAACAAAATGACAAGCAAACCAAAAAACAAACAAAAAACCCAAAACCAAACCAAACCAAAAAAAAACAAACCCCCCCGCCCTTTCAAAAGAGAGCTACAGTGAGTTCCATTCAGGGAAATGAAGTGTATTTCCTGCTATATCCTATCCTTTCAAGGTCAGGTTTCTATGAATATGTGACATAATACAGTGGGGGAAAGCCATTAGCTTTGGTGCTCTGTAGCAAAAGAATAACAATAATGCAATTCTGTTTCTAAAGATCTAAAGCCTAAAGCTTGTTTTATATTTATTTATTTATTTCCTCCAGGTGATGAAAGAATTCTAGATTACAACAGCCTGTGTGAAAATAAAACCCTAAAATAATAGCTATACTACTTTTGTTAACTGCTGATCCCAATCCCATCCTGAAACATCAGGTTTCTGTGGCTACAGCTGAGGGGAGATCCGTGCAATTCAGGAGCTCTGCCTGCTTTTGCTAAGCAGCAGAGCAGGTTCACATTTCTTTGCTACTTCACTGTGAACTTTAATCTTCATATTCCTGTATGTCTGGTTAAATATCTTAAAGGCTTTCCCCCTATGCTCCTTATGACTATGTTCCTATTCAATCTGGCATTTCACTGTTGTTTCAAAGAGATTGAATAGAGATTGTCTTATACATAACTTGAACCTTTGATATTTGCATCCACATGTGCTCAAGGAACATCACTGTACAGTTGCAGAAATATTCTATGTAACAAGCACCCTATAAGAAAGAAATAAATTATTAGATCAGAATATTTTATTCTCTGAAATAGGTGTTTTATTTTTAATACTATCTTTTTCTTGTTAACTTAGAAGGTTTGCAATCATATCTCATTTCAACAGAAATTATTATTCAGAGGAGCTGGTCATTCTTTATAGTAAAAGAATATTTTATGTAGTTCTCTACAGATTTCTTTTATCTCTTCTCTGTCCCAAAGAGAAATAAACAAAATCATACAGGTCCAGCCGCATGAATTTCAGTTCATCAGAAATGTTTGAAGGAAAGTAATATCTTATAAATTGGAAATGGCATAAAAAAGGTCAGAGAAAATACAATGTATTATCCAGGCAGCTACACTGAGAGTGTAAATGAAAGATTAATAGTTCATATGTTTCTCATTTTGGTACATTGACACTGTTGACCAAAGGGAGGGAAAATATCCTTCTGTTAGAATTAAGTAGTGATTTCTCAGTCAGGCAGCTACACTAGCTTCTTAAGGGGGTTAGCAATCAAAGAGAGATCAAGACATACATTTTCCTAAGGTCTGCTATGCAATCACTGTCATAGTGCAAAATAAGTCTAAGGAAGCAATTACACGTCTAAATTCTTTTACGCACACTATCACAGGCTTTCTGTTTTAAATCAGCAGTTCCATGGAATTATTAGTGTGGTTTTACTAGGAGAAATACTGTTGCATATGAGATTTTGCACTAGATAATCACAGAATTCATTTTGTGTTGCCCGTTTATAGGTTTTATTTTACTTTAATAAGTCTGGTTATGGATGTGGAGTTGAGCAGCACTCCTCTTAAAAGGCTTAGGGTCAGATTAATTCAGGGCACTTCAGACGTTTTCTCGTTTCAGTTTTACAAGGCACGGTATTGATATTGTGAAGGTAGAGTGTAAACAGGCTGTGTTACTCTTGGCTGAGCAGCAGGGCATGCTCCTGTGCATGTAGGAGTACCTGTGTCCCCTCCCCTTTGCCAGCGGTGATGTACCAAACCTCTCCTGTGCTCCCCCAGGGCTCCAGCACGAATGAACACTGTTCCAAATATGGGCTGCCCTGGGGAGACACTTTTGGATCAGAGCTGATGGATTCCTTCCAGATGAGGTGGTCTAAAGATAGTGTGGGTATTACACACTCACAGTAAACATGCTGTTGTGGAGCACACCTGGAGCGCCGTCCCCGATGCTACACTGCACAAGGGTCACTGTGTGCTTGCAATGACCAGTTCCTCCCTCTTCATCACCCAGTAAATGCAGCTCCAGGTCCTGCAGCGAAGGTGAAAGGGAGAAGTAGCCCAAAAGTGTATAAAGTAACTTTGTGAGTAAATATTGATTTTGGGTACAGAACTAAATAAAAGAAACCCCTCTGTGACCCTAACCTTTCTGTCTGTATCTGCAGATCTGAGAATTTTCCTCTAAATGATGATTCATTTCTCTGTAATGATGTTCTCTTTGTGGAGTGTCAATATATAATTAGCGCTGTGTGCTGTAGATCACTGTGTTGGTCTTACAACAAAATATGAAGGTTCAGAGCCACTCCCATAAATCAGTAAAACTCCATTAAAAGCAATAGAGCCATAGTGCATCTAAATTTCAGGATTTCCTTGTTTTCATGCAAATTACTATTTTCTGAACTCAGATAACTTGTTTTCCTAAATTTATCCACCACAATGCTAGATTTTGTAAAAAAAAATAATTGAGGAGAATAGCTGTAGTTAACAATAGAAAGTTTAAATATAAAATTGTGTGCCATACTGCAAAAAAAGCAACTGATATGACATCCTGCTCTAATTAAAGTATATTAATTATGGGAACAGATTTATTCAAATTCTGCTTCCTATGTGTAAGAGCAATATATAACAGATTTTTGAATACTTATGCAAGATGGAAGAAAGATAATTGAAATTCCTCACCTTATGTTTCAGTTACTTAGTCAATTCCCATTTCCTAATGCCATATATGAAACACTATGTTACAAATAAAAAGCTAAGTGAAATATCTGAGGTACTGATTTTAATCCAGAAAGATGATTTTAAACACTATGAAACCAACAGGAAAAATGGATTTTGGTTTCACTGTTTTCTGAATTGGGAGTTTTCCAAAGAAACTGAACTGAAAGGAAGCCTTGAAAGAAAGCTTTAGCCATTTGTACTGCCTTGGGCACTGTCTCTGTTTAAGGCTACTCTGCTTTGTGTGTGTGGATGATGTGATCCGGAAGCTGGATACTGATAGTATCAAGACAGATAATTTTAGAGCCATAACCCATTGCCACAGAATTTGCCTGAAGTAAAGTAATCCTTCCACGGATGTCAGTGGACTTACTGGAAATCAGGTCTCAGTTTCTTAGACACAGGCAGCTGGTGTCATTTGGAATGTGCCTGGGTATCTGAGGCATCCAACAGTACTGCTGAATACTGTGACTTTCAGGTGTGACAGCTGAATCTGGACTTGTGGGATCCCCTCAGGCACAGCAAACAGCACTAAGTGCCTCTGTGCGGGCAAATGAATTGAGCCTCCAGGGCTGAATTCATTTTCCCTGAGTAAACTTACACAATGTATATTTCTACATCTGAATTAGTTTCCTTATTGGACATTCACAGACAGGAATGGATGCGGTGCATTTGACTTATTTCAGGTGTTTACACTGGGATGAGATGTCCCGAGTTCCCTCCTCTGTTGCTAAAAATATTTCTGAAAACTCAGTTATTGGCATCTTTACTGCAGATACGTTGGCTTTATGCAGTGCTCTAAACAAAAACCTTGAAGGACCTCTGCTTACCTAGTAGATCATGTTAGTGCCCATTTCACAACCCCTTCATCTGCTTACCCTGCAGATCTACCTGCTCCAATGATTAGTGCCCCATAACTCTTACAAACCTAATTTTAAAAAAGAGAAAGTCATGGCAAAGCGAGATCTTTGACGTCATTCTTTTGACCATTACCTAGCCTGCCTACACATTTCTCCTCTGATAATTAGTTACAGTCCACCACAAGAAGAAGGTTCGTACGATTTTATTATTTCATGTGTTCCTGCCTCTGGCTGAGAAGAAGAAAGTGGTACTGGTACCATAAGACATTAATTTAAGGCGGCAAGATGGTAATTAGATGCTTTCCATTACCTTTAATGAACTTTGGACTGGAATCATAGAGAAAAAGTCTCAGCAAACACGTTTCACTGAGAAAGTGGCTTGCTGAAATAAGTCGTACAAGACTGATCAATGGTTTCACACTGCTCACAACACCTCGTGTGCCTTCATGTTTCTCAGTATGATGCAATCTCTTCACACTCTCCCATGGCTATGGGGGATTTGGCTGTGTTTTGATCTCTATTTGAATTGTGAATCTTCAGTTCTCTGAAGCAAAGGTCTGCTGTGGGTTGGCCTTGGCCAGCAGCCACAAACCCACACAGCCACTTGATCACTCCCCTCTCCCTCCCGCCTCCCCACAGGATGGGGGAGAGATTAAGAACAAAAGTGAGAAAACTTGTGGGTCGAGGTAATGACAGTTTAAGACGTGAAGGAAGGATTTAAAAAAGAAAAAAAAGTAAAGGGAAAAAAAGTGATGCAAGAACAATCACTCACCACCTCCCACTAACAGACCCATGCCCAGCCACTCTGAGCAGCATCCACCTTGGAAACCAAGTGCCTACCTCTCACCCCCTTCTTCCTCTGCCTCAGTTTTATTGCTGAGCATGATGTTATGTGGTATGGAAAAGACCTTTGGCCAGTTCAGGTCAGCTGTCTGAGTCTCTTGCTCATCCCCAGCCTATTCCCTTCATGGGTAGTGTGCGAAAAAGAGAGAAAGCCTTGCCATTGAGCAAGCTGTGTTCAGTAGTACCCAAAACACTGTTGTGCCATTGTCATGAACACTTCAGACCTTTTGGCTAAATTTTGCCCTGAACCAGCTGTTTTCAAACCAAAGGAGAAAGCACCATTAAGCCATGGATCCTGTAGAGGCAGCATAGCAGGGTTTTTTCATGCTGGTTTCTCTCCTGCACCATGAGCCACCACTGTGCAGCCACAAACCTCAGAAAGGTTTACTGACAAACTTTGTTCAGAAACCTTGTCTGGGCATAGACAGACACACAGACAGACACTCACCCCCCCACCAGTGCTGCCCACGTTCCAGAATCTTCCAGGAAGAAGAATGCCCATGCCCTGAACTCCTCCTGAAGGAGATATTAGAAGAACCAAAGTTATAAAAAACCTGTACATGGGCCCTCACCTCTGATGGACCAGGACTGTGCATTGCAACCATGGACCACGATCGCCCACACATTGCTGGAGCCATGGGTGGTGATATCTTTCTATCTCTTCGCCTATCTCTCGGTTCTTCTCTTTCCAATTTTCCTCTCTTAGGGTGATCATACACTCCAGAACGTCTATACACCCCTTTTCCAATCTCTTATTTTTTGTTTCAGTTTAGTTATTTGAATAAAATTCATTGTTATATCAGTTATGTAGTGCTGATTTCCTTTAATCCACCTCAAAGGGTCAGTGAGCAATGAACCTGGTTGCTCTGCCTCAGAGGCAGATTGCAACAGCCATCAGCACTGTTTTAGCCACAAATCCAAAATGCAGCTCCACATGGGCTGCCATGGAGAAAATTAACTCCATCCCAACCAGACCCAGCACAGGGTCTGAAGTCTTTGCCTTCTAGGGGGAAAGACAAAATAAGGAGTACTGGAGAACAGCAGGATTTATCTATTCTACCACCTGTTGAGGGCTGGGCACAGGAATGGGCTTAAGGGATGAGAGCTGAGGAGCAGTTCCAGAATGAGAGTGAACACCTCATCTGTCTGTAGCTCCGAAAGCAACTCCACTGTTGTTATTAAGAGCTAATTGTTGATTTGCTGCATGAATGGTCTAAAATGGAAAAGCAGCCAGATATTATTCTTTGTCACTTCAGATCAGATTCCCAAGGGCACAATGAAGGTTGCATTGGATTATTTTCAGATTTTCCAGTTTTGTGGCCCTACCAAAGCAACAGCATGAGTTTCTCTCTAAACAGAACACCAAAATAAATAGATATTGCATATTTAAATGCACAGACCTTTCATTGTGCAGTCTAAGCCTTTTACCAGGCAACAAGAATTTTTCTGCTTGTGTTGTATCTGTTAGATCCTGCCCCTCTTTGACTGCACACCCTTTCCCTCTGCTCTAAATAGACCGAGATTATCACTACGTTTTACTGAACATTTGCCAAGAGAAAGTGCTGGTTTTTTTATGGGAAGTGTTGGAAACATCTCAAAATACAGTGTTTAGAGCAGAACACACAGCTTTTGCATTGGTTTAGCATTTTTCCTCTGAAAAGTGTCATATTGGCACACAAAATATCTCTGTGTTTGTGTGGAACAGACATCCAATTAGTAACAAGCTGGTGCTTAGTCCATCAATAGTTGAAACGTTTTGTTTGGAAGCTCTGGCCTGGGTTTTGGTTGGGGGTTTTGTTTCCTTTTTTCCAGTTGAAGAAGCTATTGTTATCACACCATGTAAGCAACAGTAATGCCAATTGTCCTAAATATCATTTTCTTGCAGCCTCACTGGCACTTATTTAATTATTGTCTCATTTCATTTAAGATATGTTCTGTAGGAACATTTTGTACATAAAACCAAAGAGAACACTTAGGAGCACTTTTTATCACTTATAAAAAGAGACTCAGAAAAGGGTTAAGGTACCTGAATGAATCTCTCATTTAATATGTAGTTAATTATATTACCTAATAAGAAAGATTGTGCATGGAAACTTTGGATACAGCCAGGAGGTTTTTATATAATAACCAGTTTCTCAAGATACTGATACTCCAGCTTTTTCTTTTAGGCTGAGAAATTAACTGAAACTATACATTGTGTTTTACTAGATTTTACTTCCTCATGATGACAGCAAGTCAGAGGATGTAACTGGAATCTGGTGTTTGGAGTTTGTGTTTTTCATTATTATGGTGCACACTGAGCCAAAATACTTGGTTCAGACATTTTTGTATTTTGGTACATTTCAAATCCCCATTGTTGTGCATATTTTAACATGTGCTCACCTTCAGGGACTTTTGTAAGCTCAGTGGAGGTAAAAACCAACAACTGTGTTTGTGGACAAGTAAATATCTGAAGGGGTTAAAAGCCGTTCTCTGTAACATCAGACGTTGGGTGACAACTTTATGACAACCACAGGTCCTCCTGCCTGCCCCAGCCTGTGTAATTTGTGATGGAAGATGTCCCTGCTGACACTGGGTCACCACGCCCGTGCAGCACCGTGGAGTGCTGGGAGGAGGTGTTAACTTGTTCCCTTAAAATGCTACAGGTGCACAAACAGGAGAAGGTGACCGAACCAATAAATCTTTCCTCTCAGGGCATTGTCATTGTGAGTACCGGATTAACATGACAAGGTTTCACTGCACTTTGCTGAAGCAAATCCCTATCAGGCTTCACTGAGTCCTTGGAATATGACCCTTTTTCAAGCACCTCTCTGTGCTTGGGAAAATATTTATATTTTGTTCTTTTTTTCTCCAAGTTGCCGTGCATTTATCACAAGACACATAGGCTGAGGCACAATTACAGAGCAGAATTACAACACACAGACCTGAAAGTGCTCTCTATCCCTCACTGATGAAGAAAGAGCAGATGAGAAATAAAACTATAAATGAAAGGAAAAAAATGCTACTTAGTAATAAGAAAATAAAGGATTTATAGATGAAAATTTAGTCCATGGAAAATATTGAACGTTCACCAGCTTGGCCCGGGAGGAGTAGCAAATTGTAATCCTTAATGTGAAGAATTAGTAAAACTGAGAAAATAAGAAACAAAAGAAAATCTAAATAACTATTTTCATCTTAAGAAATAGGACAATGCATGCTGAGATCATTTACTTCAATGTATGCCTTCTTCAGTTTTTTTATATATTTGTCTGCTTCTCTTCTAGATCTCTTATTGTCTGCATTAAGAACACAAATGAAGGAATGTTTACCCGTGTAATGTTTTTTGTGCTTCCCAAGGTGAATTCAATCAAGTGTTTTTCTGTAGCGTCCCTGGTTTTCCCTTCTGATCTCTTTTATGTGTGGGAAATGTCTCAGTAAATAGAGCTCAGTGGTCACTGGAATTTAATACTTCAATTTATTAGAATGTGATCAAAAGATTTGACATCATTTGGACAAGACACGTGATTCCCATGCCTTGTACATGTTAATGAAGTACTGCAGAGCTCAAGAGAGATATAATTATGCTTTTCTGTGAGACGCTTATGAAATTTCTTCAGTGAAGTCTTTTACCTGTTCTCAAGGTACTAAAAAATGCCATCCTGATAATTTGTTTACGATTTAAAAAAAAAAAGTATAAAGGCTTTCTTGAAGAAAGGATAACTGCAAGTTATAAAGCAGATCAGCAGCTGTAGAAAGAACTTATCAGGAGCCTAGAAAAACAGAAACTTTAATGATATGGGTAAGTGCTTTTAGAGGGCAGAGGATGTGCCACATGAAAGAGAGCTGAACTGATTGCACAGTTTAAGCAATTTGAACATGTGGATGGCAAAGGTTTTCTCATGTGTCTTTGTTCTGCCTTCAGTAGAACTAATGTGTGTCTCCACATCACGCTGTGCTGCCTCTCCCCACAGGACTCTGCTTCTGAGTGACGTTTGAAATAAAGCTGGTGGCACACTATGGTGATCTTGAGAGGATCAATACCCCTGAATTGAGGGGTGAGATTACCTTTTCTTGATTGACAGAGATAAAACGCATGCAAGAAAGGATTCCTGAGATGTTTCTGAGTCAGTGAGGGTCAAAAAGAATTGGGTCCAGCTTTTTCCCAGAAGAATTTGTCTCCTCCTATAACCTGACATTTAGTTTTTAAGTGAACTTTTGCAAATGTGTCAGTTTGCATAAGTATTTTGTCCCCAAGGCAGAAGACAGACCCAATACTTCCCTAATGCAATGTCATTAATTAGTGTATTGCTCTTTATCAAAAGAATCTCTCTGGCTGTTTTGCATAATTATGGCTGGGTTCAAATTTATGAAAACCTCTCTAGAACACCTACAAACAAGATTTGCTTTCCTAAGCCAACTGTGTCTTGTTATGATAGTGGAGAAATAACACCTTGTGGAATTCATGGTCTCAAGGGATATAGACCAGGCAAAAAGTGTGGCATAACCCTGAACCTTAAGAAAGTGAACCTCTAGTTTTTTAAAGAACTAGTGGATTGAAACATCTGGGAAACTGTCCTCAGGGATAGAGGAGAAGAGGAAAGCTGGCAATAATTTAAAGGTATTTTCCTTAAAGCACAAGAAGAGCTCTCAATTCCCATGTTCAAGAAATTGGTCAGGGAAGGCAGGAGCCCATGGCCAAGTAAGGACCACCTGGTCAGACTGAAACACAGGAGGAAAATGTTTAGACAGTGAAAGTAGAAACTTGCATTCTGGGATGAAGATAGGGATAACTGCCTGGGACTGTAAGGGTGGGGTCAGGATTGATGAGGCACAGCTGAAGCTAAATTTGGTAAGGAATGTGAGCAGTAATAAGAAGGGTTTCTACAAGTACATTAGCCAGAAAAAGAAAGACAAAAGAAACTTGATGTAGCAATAAGTGAGATAGGGGAACTGGTGGCAGGTGACATGGAGAAGGTAATTTTTCACTGAGAATTGCTCTTCCCGCAGCTTCGCGTAGATGGAATGCAAGACACTTGGGGAATTAAGTCCAAACCATGACAGGACAAAACAAAACAGTTTTAAACTGAAAGATGTTAGATTTAGACTAAATATAATGAAGGATTTTTTTGCTATAAGAGTGGTAAAGCACAAGAACAGTTTGTGCAGAGAAGCGGTGGATGTCCCATCCCTGGAACAGTTCAAGGCCAGGTTGGATGGGGTTTGGAGCAACCTGGTCTAGGGGAAGGTGTCCCTGCCCAAGGCAGGGGGTTGGAACAAGATGACCTTTAAAGGTTCTTTCCAACCCAAACCTTTCTATGGTTGTATGACCATATAACTTCTCTTCCCCTCTGCCTGCCTTTGAGTGCTCACTCACAGATTTAGCATTTTTTATGAAAACTCCCTCAGGGCACGGTCTCTGTGTTCAAAACTAACACTGAGCACTGTGTCAGGAGGGCCGTTCCTGAAGGGGGCTGGCAAGTGACTCATTAACCTGTCGGGGTATGCTGCATGTGGCCAACTTAACTCTGAATCCCTGAGCTTACAAAGAAGAGCAGGATATCACAACGTGGAGTTAAGTCACCTTAGGGGCATCTCTTCAGCACACACAGATGCTCAGCTGACACAACTGTTCCCACCCTCTGACTGCTCTTACTAGGAACACTGGTATTATATACGTAGAAATACCTTGGCATTTATGAGTCCTAGATTAAATTTCTTGTACTTCTGCAAACTTTCCTTATGAATTTGGATAACTCTTTCAGCAAAAGGTGTTTGAAGTTATCAGACATGTGTGTAAAGTTGTGCCTAGTGTTTTAAATGGGACATGAACCTCTTGGAAAATAACACAGAATACCAAATATATAATTTTCATTTTGTTTTAGTCTTCGTTCCTCAGTTGCTCATCAGTAGATAAGAGATAAGAGTACTCTCCTGTCTGATGGGATAAAAATATATCAGGATTGTGATTTTTTTCTCTTTCCATGTAAGTAATAAGAGATTAGATACTTTTGATGCTGATGTTGGATGGAAATAGGTATTCATCATTTTCAGTATCATCTGAAAAATCATGGATTACAGTAGGATTTATTTTATCATAGTAGCACTGCTTTGAAATATCCAAGTTGTGTATTTTCCAGATAATGCAATGGCAAAAGGAGAACCCTCCATTACTCTAGAGGCACAATGGAGGGAAATGTCAATAGCACATGTATTCATATAGGGGTAAATATATACTAAATGGCACAATATAAAATCAGAGGTATATAACAAACAATAACTGCTAAAATTACATCAGGAAATTGTAGTGGCATGTAGCAGCAGAGGTCTAAGAACAAAACAGCCATGTCAGATACAATAATCCATTTCTACAATAAAATTATTTGCCAGATCAGATGTTTCTGTCTGTAGCTCTTCCCCTCGACTTGCAGCATGCTGAAGTGACAGATCAATGTTTTCCTCTGCTAAAGAATACAAATTCTTGTGACAGTGAAATTCTTATTCAAGAAAAGACCATCACCAATGTTTTTGCCTAATAGATTCTAATGCTGTTTGTGCCACTCAGTGTGCCATTACAGTCATTATATTTTAGGAGTAGGATTGAGCAATGTGTGGAAAGTTTAGTGAAAAGGCTATTTTGTAGGATAATAACATACTAGAGTATCTGAACCTGAAAGTAAGGCCCTTTAATGCGGATTCATCTGTCTAAGTCTGTCATAACCATACCCATCTTCATCCTTTTCATTTGCACTAAGTGCCCAGCAGAAAGCATCTCTGTACACTGTAATTGCTGGTTTTGCTCTGTGATCAGTTGTTTTGCTACTTAAGTGGCAGCTTAATATCTATTTCTTGACAACCCTTTGTGGTTTTGCCCATGTGTCATGTCACAGAGTGAAAGCAAAGTGAACCTCTCCTACAGACTGATGGGTCATCCTCTAAGGACAGGGGGAGTTCACAACAGCCTCTCTTCCTACCTACCTCCATATATTTCCTGCCCTCCAAAAGACCTTATGTTGGTAATTGCTGACGAATACAAGAATAAGGCAGGAAATTCATGGGACAGCTTAATTATTAGTTTCTGCCTATCTCAGAGTATCGAATGAATTGGCCAAATTTGCTGATCTGCCTGAAAGCTAAGTCAGAAAATGAACTATGAAAAAAAAAATGTTTTCTTTTGGATCAGTTAGTGAATTAGTGATCTTACAGGAGTATTATCACTGGAGCTACGTAAAAGATGGGACTGGCATGCTTGTGTAATGAAAATAAGGAGCAAGAACAGTCCTTTTGGAATTGATTCCTATTATCAGCTGATTCAGTTGGCTGTAAACTCACAGAATTAGAGCAGACTTTACTTAATAAGAACAATTCTGTGTTCCTTCTATAGAAAGCATTGAAAGGTGTATTTTTTTTATTAAAATGTACTTAAACATATATCTCTTACATGCATGAATTTTAATTAAATTATATTTATAACTTGTTTTTATTCCAGTTATTATTATAATGCTTCACAAGCTATTCCCCAAAATTGCATTCTTCAATGCGGGCCACAGCAGATAAAAGGAAAAGGTCCCAAAAGGGAAGATATCCTATGTGATGGGCAGACTGGCCATATTAGAATGCGTGCTTTTACCTGCACAGACAGTGCTGCACTGTGATTTTACAAATTGCTTTTCCTTTCTTACAGCTTAGCTTTGACAGCTGTAAAGCAGAAATAATTATATAGGCTTCCTCTGAAAGAGCATTCAGATCTGTGAGGACGGAGTGCTCTTGGAGAAATGTGCATTACCAACAGTTACTAAGCCTCCCTGGGGTTAATAGAAGCAAGTAGACCTAGGGATAAGGTGGAGATTAATCTCTTTTTTTTTTCCTGTACAACACTTCATAGTGCTTATCTTTGAAGAAAATTGGCAGAAAAGCATCGTTTAGGTAACTAAAGTGCTTAATCCCAACTTTAGAGACATAAGAGTTTCTACTGCCATCACTGGCATTGCCTGCATGGTAAAGCTTGTCACATGTGTCAGCAAGGACTGGTGACAAATTGATAATAAAAACCTGTCTTTGAAATGTATAGGAAAATTGTTTTGGATGATTAGAAAGTGGTCAACAATAGCTTGCCCTGTACTGTGTTCCTTAAAGGAAATGTCAGCCTTAAAATTCCTTATTGAAACTTCCCAGCTCCTATCATTGTCCACCATAGGACAAGTTGCAGATTCAACAGAACACAAGGAAGAGTTGAATACGAAACAATAAAGCTGACAGAACATAAAGCAAATTAAGGCAGTAATAAAGCTGCTGGGATTTGCTGTAAATGGCACCAAGTTTGTAGCAAACCTTATGAAAGTCTGCTTACATCAGACGTGTTGGGTACCCACTAAATGCACAAGATCCCTCTCAGACAGCTATGTCAATTCCTGTCAGAACAACAGAACAATAAAGCAGCAGATTCTGCAAAAGTTGAAGATTATGAAATAAAATTCCATCAGATTTGATCTGCTGAGTGTTGTATTGTATATTTTTTAAAGATTAAATGAAGACTTTCTGATGAATCCTGACATGTTTATTTCTTCATTCCCCAGCACAACTAAAATAACCAATAAACACAAAAAATTCTCCTGCAGAGATTGTGATATTATTTTTCTTCCAGGTCTGGCTTTTTGATGTGCAATTCATTACTTACTTTATGGGTGATAGTAAAAATAAGCAGCCAGCGAACTAGGTATGTGTCCCCTCACCCCAAACATCAACAGAGCTACAAGCACTGTTGGTTTATTTGAAAAAAAATGTTTATGGCTTTTATAGAACTCTTTTTGACAAACTTTACAATGGTTGCTGAAAGGGTCCTGAAGAAAATATTACTTTGCTAGAAAATTATTTTGGTCCTCCTACATTGCAATGACTGGTATTTCAGGTGAATACTTATTTAGCTTTGTCAGCAGATCTTTTTATCTAGAATAACATCATTCTGGGGAGTTCAAAACATATGTATGTAATGGCTTATTCCCTTTGCCCACTCAATGGCTGCATTCATGTGATGACAACACGTGCAAGCTCTAAGGACAATGGTCCTATAAGCAAAAAACCCAAACATTTTGCCTCCACTTTGCACACATAATGCCACCTTTGCTGGAGTACTTCAAGAGCTCCTGCACTGTGTTTGTGGTGTGCTTTATAAACCGCTCTAAGCAAAGCAGCAACAATTAATGGTAGCTGCCTACATCGTTGTGGAGAGCACGAAAAGGTGATCCAAAATTACTTTATATTATAAGATAAGGGAGATGATGACACACAAAGAAGTGGACAAAAGGGTGGACTGGGTTGGCAAGCAAAGTATGCAGTGTGGTGTGGAATAGAGAGACCTTGAAACAATAACAGAGCTGAAGGGGCCCCACCCCAAGAAGATGCCCACCAAGAAAGAAATGCCTAGAGGGCCTGGGTGTGGGGGAAGCTCTCATATTTTTTCAGGTAAATATTCATGACTGGGGGACCATCTTAAGGGTTTGTATAATAATGCACACAAGAAGGGAGATGGCTGATGCCATGGGAAAGCCAGCCTTGATTGTCTTTAAGGGTTATTACAATCAAGGGAGGTTCCGGAGGACTGGAAGTAAAAAAGCATACCACTCCTATTTTGAAGAATAGCAAGAAGGAAGATCTGTAGAAGTACTGAGTTGTCAACTTTATTTCAGTCTCCGGCAAGATGATGAAGCAAATCCTGCTAAAAACCATTTCCAAACCTATGAAGAGGAAGAAGGTGATTGGAACAGTAAATACAGCTTTAGAAAGGTGAAATCATGGCTGACCAGCCTGATAGATTTCTACTAAAAGATCTGTCTTGGTGGGCAAGGCGGGAGCAGTAGAAGTTGTTTACCTTGAATTCAGCAAGGTTTTTCACACGGTCACTCTTAACTTCCTCAGATAATCAATGAAATAAGGACAAGATGAATGAATGGTGGGATAATCTGAAAGGTGGATGAAGAGCTGGGCACAAAAGGTTGTGATTAGCTGCACAAAATCCCTCTGGAGTCCAGAACACTGGAGTACCCCAGGGATCTGTACTGGAGTCTGTGTGGTTTAATCTCTTCATTATTAGTGTACTCTCGCCAAGTCTGCAGAGGATAGAACACCACAAGGAGTGGCTGATGTACCAGAGAGCTGTGCTGCCATCAGGAAGAACCTGAACAGGCTGGAGAAATGGGCTGGCAGAAACCTCAAGAGGCTCAGCATAGGTGGAGTGCCAAATCCTGCCCCTGGGAAAAATAACCCTCTGCACCAGCACATCTAGAAAGCAACTTTGCAGAAATTATCCCAGGAATCCTGGTGGACAGCAGGCTGTGTGTAATTCAGCAGTGTGCCCTGGCAGCAATGAAGGTCAGCCACCTCCTGGGCTGCACTAGGAAGAGCATTTCCAGTAAATCATGGAGTCACAGAATGGTTTGGGATGGAAGGGACATTTAAAGATGATCTGCTTCAACCCACCTGACACAGGCAGGAACTTCCTTCACTATATGACGTTGAATAAAGCCCAGTCCAACCTGACCTTGAACACTTCCAGGGATAGGGCATCCACAGTATTTCTGGGCATCCTGTTCTAGTGCCTCACCATCCTCATCATAAGAATTTCTGCCTAACATCAAACTTAACCAATCCTCTTTCAGTTTGAAACTGCACTCCATCCCACTCTCTGTGTCGTGGATGCAGACACTAAGCAGTTTTGGTCCCAATACTCCAATACGGACCCTGAATGGACACAACTCTTTGGATATGGCCATCCAGCCAATTCATTATCCAACTAGGAGTCCATCCAGCCAATTCATTATCCATCTAGGAGTCCATCCATCAAATCCTTATCTCTCCACTTTAGTGGCAAGAATGTTGTAGGGGACCATTCCAAGGCTGTACAAGAGACGAAGTGACATCAGTACCTCTTCCCTTGTCCACTGATGCAGTCACTCCATCGAGGGAGGCCAGTAGATGGGTCAGGTACAATTTGCCCTTGGTGAAGGTCATAGGAAATGACATTGTCCCTCTGCTGTAGTGAAACAGACCTCGTGTGCCATGTCTGGTGCTGGACCTGACAATCTCCAAAGGTCCCTTCCAGCTTCAACTATTCTGAGAATTCACGGTTCTTTGATGGGACATTTTATTTTAAATCAGCTCATACCAACATAATTTTGCGTGGAAAACTATCCAAAGGAATGTGAAAACTGCATAATGGTCTGTTCCAACATAACAAGAACATGATTAGGAGACTGCTCATGTGCTAGAGTTCTTTTGCTGAAACTCTAATGGTTATGTAAAGATGATATTACAGGAACTTCTGAGAAATGCAACTCAAAAAGATCTTGGGAACATCAGTAAGGCAAAAAAAAAAGGATAAAAAGTCACCAAGAAGAACCAAGAAGGCAAAGAAAATAACAATGTATTTACCTTAGGAAGATGGAAGGTAACTAACTTAAGGAAAATAGTATTTAAGAAAAGAGAGAAAGCACAATCAAAGAATAATATTTAAAATCTGGAGTTGATAATAGATAAAAAATAAATAAAATTAATGTGGGAAACAATGTTGCAACTAAAGAGCAGAGAATGATGTGATTTTCTGCTGCCTGCTCTGAGAACTTGCATCACAAAAGAAAGATACCTGGTGAGATAACATCTGGTATGTTCATAGATACACAGATTTTAAGGTCATTTTTATCTTTTACTCTGATCTCACTCAGCAAGAAACTTGAGAGTTCAGAAGTCCAATATCTTGTTATTCAGGTTTCCTCTTGAAAACTTATTGGAAGTTCAAATTTCTATATTGTCCTGAACTTTTTGGGACATGAGAAAATAGAAGACTGATCACATGTTGTGATTTTACTCTTAGGGGCTGGAAAGAAGGAGTGACAAAAAGATGTGTCTCTGAAAAGAAGCAGAGGGGGAAAGAAACAGGGTCCAGAAATAAGAAGGTGAAGGTCCTGGTTGGAGTAAGTATCTTGGAAGTGGGAAGAGGTCTGGGAGATGGATGAGATGCATGGAGATGAGTCTCTGAGCCCAGAGCCACAGGGGCGAGTGAAATCAGGTAGGGAAAAACTCTTACCTCCTTCCTTCTTAAACAAACTCCAGCATCCAGATACATCATAGGCTGTTATTTACTATTTCTTGTACAAACAGAGAAAAGAAGAAACTGGGCCCCCATATATTCTGAAGGGCTTGCAGGAGAGATATAAACCAAAACGTAGTTCTTTGTCCAAAGCAGGAAAATCTCAGAGTGCCTTTTAGTTAGTTTAACATGTGGAAAACACAGCCCTAGTTTCAAATTATTATTATTGTTATTATTATTATTGTTATTGTCAATACTATTATTATGACCACCATCATCATCATATAATGATAAACAAACAAGTCAAGCATTTGAAGGACATTTTCTGACTTATAGGATACATGGCCTCTTTGATGCTAAGGAAAACCAAAACCAACAAAACAAAAAAATAAACCAAAACTCACTAACTAATATAATGTATTTTATTTTGCATAAAGTGTATTTTCCCTTGACTTTCATCAGCTACCAGTGGAAACCCAAACCATGCCTACAGTTATTGCTTTAAATCAAAACTGTAAGAAATATGAGCTTACCAGTGAAATGTAAAACCCCTGCAAGATCAGTAAGTGAAGGAGGAGATGCAGAGACTCCAGGTATCAACCAGAACCATTGGCTTTTCTTCCAGAATACAAAAATAATAGATATTTTGGTGTTCCAGAAATGAGGGTATATAATGAAATGTATAGAAAAACATCAAAGACTCTTCAAAAAGGATATAAAGTTCAAATATTAAGAAATGCTTTAAAGCTTTTACCCAGTGATCACATATAATGCAAAATATACTGTTCACCTCACATATTCATAATATAGAATTCTTGGTATTTATATTTACATGCCTTAAATCCATGAAGTGCTCCAATTGCAATGCCCCAGATGTTGTGGGTTTGTCCTCTATTTTTAGATGCAGACCTGGAAAGAAAGATTAACTGTCTGTACTGGGATACATCTTCATCATCTTTAGACAGTGCAGATACCTACATTTGAGTTGTCTGGATTCCAGAGAAGTACTCCAGAAACTATAGTCTTGCAGCTAATTTATTCATGCTAGAGGTCTCCTTCAGTAATGAATCACAAATTATTTATTTATAGGTATTAAAATAAAAGGAAACTAGGAAAAGCATGTTTATATGAAATATTTTCCTTGGGAATAAATCCACATTGGCTTTATATTGTAGTGAGATAAGGTTCATAAGGAAGTGATACAGTATGAAACATTTTGGTGCAGAGCACAAGGAGTGACTTCAATGCGCACCAGGGGTTCGCAGAGCTCCAATTCTCTGAGGACAACATGGAGGCAAAACCCTGTATCAATGTACATGACTGTGTAATGCACATCAGTCATCAGTGCACTCAAACCTCTCCTGGTACCAGTCCTTCTGACCTCCCTGTCCTTCTTTCTGAACTGTAACAGTGCTTGATTACTCTAATTGCTTGGAAACCACACATTATAATTTCTGGGGTTTTTTTTCGACTCAGGATGCACAAACTTAAACTGGTCTCACTGTTCACTGAATCCTGTTACAAATTTTTCTCTGCACTTGCCTCACTAACAATATAGTGCCAAAACCAATTTATTTAATAAGCTAAATAGACTGAGCTCCTAAATTTTTTCAACATAAAATTAGATCCGTAGAGCATTTTTACTGCCCTCCTGCCATATTCCTTCTTGCATGAGTATTTTTCTGCATCATTTAAAAGTATGCACCACAGAACTGTTGGGGATCTTGACAGATCTTGTACAGAGATGAGGCAATTTCTTTATTTTTGTTTGACAGTCCTGCTTTTTATACTTCTGAAGACAATATTAGTCCTTTCTGTTACAGCGCTTCACTGCCAGCATGTTGAGATATTTTCTTGTTGAACAAAAGGGGTTTTTTTTACAACTTACCACTTTCCACTCTAAGGTCCCTTATCAAGTAAATTCAGCATGAATTTCCTGCTCTTGCTCATGTTATTGAGCAGGTGATCACTGGGAAACAATTGTAAGGTGCTTTACAATACCCTGTTGAAGGAGCATGTCTCCATTATTTATCTCAACTTTTTTTCATACTTTAAAGATTTATCTGTAAATGTCTGATATAATTATTAAAAACTTTACTATAAGCATAATAAACTGGTCAGTTCATGGATGACTTCCCTTTAACAGCTGCTAAAAGTGACATTAATCCATTTGATGTTTTATTTGTTCCACAGAAAGTAAAATATCATGTAGTACCTTCTCAAATGCCCTGCAGAAATTCCAGTGTGCTACATCAATATGTTTATCTTGATCAGATGGATGAATTATAGCAGCATAGAATGGGAAGAGGCATTCCATGTCATTGAATTACAGCTTTGTTTTGTCACAAACAATGATGTTATGTAATACATTCTATAGACTGCTCTATAAACAAAGAAGGATATTTGCCTGGCTGCTACAATTAGCCTGGTGTATCAAAACCTCATTACTGTTAACATTAAAAACTTTCTTCTAAATTATAGCTTAATTAATAATACTCATATTTCCTTGTTGCACACTTGCCCTTTTTCTAAAAGAGTTTTTCTGTCATCTTGATATTTAGCCCCAGATATTATTTCTGAACAGAATACTCCTTTTTGTTTCTCTCTCTTTTTTTTTCCCCCCAGTTAAATGAAACCCAATTGTTTTACTCTTGGGATACTAAAAATGACTCATTGTTCTTTGATTTCCATAGAAATTATTTTCAGGTGTTATACTATGATGACAAAAATGACGTGTTTATTTGATGAGCCACATTGATAGACATTAATCATGGGGTTTGATGCTTTGTGTGTTGGACAACCATTTTATCATTACAGTTCTCTCTGGGACTGAAGTCAAAAAAAACACTCTTCAATTTTTGCAAAATTCGTCTGTCCTGCTTAATGCTGCAGCTGAGGCTGTTGCTCTTTTCAATCAAGAAGTCTCACAACTCCAGTTAATTAATTAATTAATTAGATACTCTTTCTTGTTCAGGAAACTTCACAAAATAGATCTTATAAGAAAGAAATTTCCATCTATAAAGATCTTGCATTTCAGCAAATGCTACTTTTACCCACCTTTATTAGCAATACTGTGTTTTCTATTTTATTCACAGCATCACACAAAGCAAAAATATATATTGAATATTTTTCCTTGTTGTGCATCCTTACCTCTTACATTTCCATTCAAATGTAGTAGGGGATGCAAATGATGCAGGGGATTACTTAGGAGTTCACCTCCATTGCAATACACCCACTTACTGGGCCATGACCCATGATTTTTACTGGGCCATTTAAACTTCAGTGATCACTTTGCTTTCTTTATCAGCTGCCTGAATTGAATATTCTATTTGAATTCATTATATTACAGTAGTTCTTTTTCCATATCATATTGCATATTAAACTAGAATAGTCATTTTCACCTCTTCTTTTAATCAAGATTTTTTTGTGTGTAATGAAAGATTCTCTGTGTTTGTGAAATCATGGCTTCTCATGCAGCCAATAAAATGTCCTTGGAGTATTCATAATGTCCATTAACACTTCTTTCTTTAAATTTATCACTTCATATAAAACATCATTAAGAATTGGGATTAAATTTATTCCTTATTATAAAACATCATTAGTGTTAGGGTGTTTCTATAATCTCTTTAATTCAAAGATTCAATGGTGCCGGTTGTAAGTGATGATGAGAAAATTTTAAGAGTCCTGTAAGCTTAGTGATTTCCATAAATCCAGGTGATTTTTGTAGACGTGGACACATTGTTTTTCCTCACCAAGGTAGCCATGGCTGCTGTAGTGACTAAGCCCACTAGTCCCCAGCAACTGGACCCTGCGTGGTTCCTCTTGTTATTTCAGAGTCAGCTCTCTAATTTGCCAGTGTTCCCAGTGCTTATCGTTGCTCCTTACAAGCAGCCTCACAGATCTGTTGCTAAGTCCTGTAACTATTTGCTTTAAACCTGCTGCTTTCTTGAGTGTGCAATTCTATCCGTATTGTAAAACTGCCTATGACAAGATTCCCTTTTTGAAAAGGGCCATATCTCTGCAAAAAAGGACTTTCTAATGGCAAGGCAGGATGCCACTGAGAATGCAATAAGTGCGCAATCAGAGAAGTCTAGGAGATTGTCAACAAAGCAAGAGGGAACAGAAAAGAAACAGCCTTTTCTGCAGGAACAGCCAGGTTTGTCCTTTTGAGGAAAAAACCAAAACGTGGGGTGCTAAAACATTTCTGTGAGATTCAAAAATATGAGCTGACTGTACATAACGATACCCAGAAGGCATATTATTTCCTTACCAAGGTGTTAGAAGAAAAAGCCTTTCTTGTTAAGTGAAAATGCTTAAGAAAACAAATGGTGAAAAAAAAAAAAAATCCTATTCTTTACAGTGATGAAATCATATAGTACCACTAATGTTGCAAGGGACCTCTGGAGGTCAACTGGTCCAACCTCCCTGCTCAAGCAAGAATACCTACAGAGAGTTGCTCAGGACTGTGTCCAGACAACTTTTTAGTATTTCCAAGGATGGAGATGCCACAACCTTCCTGGACAATCTGTGCCAGTGGCAATCACTCTCACAGGAAAAAATGTATCCTCATGTTCAGAGGGAACCTTCTGTGTTTGTGCCCATTGCCTCCGGTCCTGTCACTGGGCATAACCATAAAGAGCCTGGCTCTGTCCTCTGCACCCTCCCTTCAGGTATTTATACACATGAATAGCAATCCCCTGACCCTTCTCTTCTCCAGGCAGAACAACCCCACCTCTCTCAGTCTTTCCTCATAGGAGAGGTCTTCTGTCTGTTCATCCTTTTTGCACATCCACTGGATTCCCTCACATAAGTCCATGTTTATCTTGTCCACATCTGGACTCAGTTCCCCTGGTGGCTCTTACCAGTACCTTTACTTTCAAGCAATGCTCTTCCTAATGCAGCCCAGGAAACTGCTGGGCACTTTTACTGCAAGGACACATTGCTGGATCACTTGTTGTTCAGCAGGGCTTCAGGACCTTTTCTGCAAGGCTTCTTTCCAGCTGCTCAGCTCTCAGCAGGTATTGCTGCAGAGGGTTGTTCCCCTCCAGGAACAGGACTCTCCTTTTATTTTGTTGAACTCTACAATGTTCACATCAGCCCAGTTCTCCGTCTAGTTGAGGCACCTCCAAATGGCAGCACAATATGTTAATGTGGGGATTCATTCGTCTGGATCAGGAAGGGAGGAATTTCAGCCTCTAGACCCTAAAATCATGTTATTCCCATACACGTTTCACATCTGGCAGTTTCCTTTACCCAGTGATTTCATATTCAGACACCGAAATTAAAGTGTTCTCATAAAAGGCTTCTCTTTGACAAGCTCTGTTTTCTGATATTTAACAGCTCATTTTATGCCTTCCAGACATTCTGCATTCTTTTCTTTTCAGGTAATGAGTACACCCCTACTAACTGCCTAGGTACAGAATGAAAGACATCTGTGATCTGAGTTATAGCAAGCCAACAAAGAATATACATTACTGCTGCAGTCTGGAGAGAAATTTCTAGATTCAAGGTCATAAGTCAAGAAAAACATTAACTCCTCAAAGGGGCACTGAGGCACTGTGGGGAGAGCTTGACGGAATATCATCATAATTCCTCCATCTGGCCACAAACACTCTGTCATTTGCTGTCCTAATAAGGAACACGGTGATTAAATATGGCTAAGCACTCAGGCTAGTTGTGATTTTTTTAATTAAAAGAAAGCAAATTGTTTTGATTTTTAATCATAGGAAAAAGATATATTGTCAACCCTTGTGCACAGACACAATTCAGTTCAAATTCTGACTAAGCCTCTGAAGCAGAGAACAAAACCCAGCATGGCCTTGTTTAGGCTTTTGTTCAAAAATACAGAAACACCTGTAATCAACTTCATTTGCTAATGGTTGGTGTTTTATGTAGCAATACTTTGGGCTTATTTCTGCTGCTTTTGAAAGTACCAATACACTTGTATGGCTATTCCTTTAAATATAGTACAGGCTGTATGGTACAGACCTGACTGAGCCTGATCCTGGGGAGGAGGAAAAGTATCAGATGTTGAGGAGTGTCTGAGGGCTTTGTTAGTCTGCATATTTGCTAAATTTCCCTTTCACTGCAACAATTAACTCCTTATTTTCTATTATTCTTATCTTCTATTCTGATACAGACCATTTTCAGAGAGAAGGGTACTGTGCTAGAATGGACTTTCAGGGTGAACCCCACATATTCTTTACAGAAATGTTTTGAAGCAAAATCAGTAACAGCAATACAGAAAGCCAGGCAGTTATGCACATAACTGAAAAGCAGTATTTGTTGACAGCTATGTCAGAGCATCATGCCTGCTGAAAACAGTCTGGTTTGGTGCCAAAACCCATTAAAATCACAGAGCATCCTCTGTTGATTTCAGCCAGATACTTTGTTTTAAGTAAAATTGCATCCTCTGAAACATAACCCCTCTTTGTTACCTTACACAACACTTGGTTATTAACCAACAAGAATGCAATTAACTGATTTCAGCTTCAGCAACTCCTTTGCCCCTGTAATTGTATGCCAAACCAACCACAGGTGAGAG
Source organism: Struthidea cinerea (assembly GCA_013397865.1). Lineage (NCBI taxonomy): Eukaryota > Metazoa > Chordata > Aves > Passeriformes > Corcoracidae > Struthidea > Struthidea cinerea. Next base: position 74,174 of record VZTI01004188.1, read on the forward strand.
GTACAGAGTTCTTACCATCTCAAAAATATCTGATGGTCTACATGAAATAAGATTGTGGATCAGCTCCACTACCTATGTTTCATTTATAGTAATGATTTTTTTTCCAAGCATAAAGTCTGAGCATGGTGTAGGTAGGAATCTATCTTCCCTTATGTATACCAGATTCTTTCACCATACTGTCATGGAAACATGCAAGTAAGAAAATACTCTGTGACTAATTTGAGACAGTGCTAAGGAAACACTGTATTCCTTAATTAAGCAGCAAAAATTATATGGAGAAAGAGCGAGACAAGAAGAGAGAAGGTTGTCAATACAAAAATATGTCCTGTTATCCTGTGGCGGTACTCTGAGATGTTTTTCACATTGGTTGCTGTACCCAGTTAATCCTGTTAACTGTAAATGATGAGTCAAGTTGACAGCTTGGTCCCTATTTATGCTTGTATTTTCTTTATGCTCAAAGTTTAAATAAATGTAATTTGATGGGGATGAATAAACCCTTCAGACTTTTTACTGAAACAGCTCAGGAAGAGGCTATTTTAAATGGAAATACAAGAACGCAAACCAGAATTTCCTGAGAGCAAAATAGCAGAGCAATTCCAAAATTCTTCATACCCTGCTTGTGAAGTAAAGAGCGAAAATGGAAAAGAACCTTAATAGTGAATGAATCTACTGTCTAATAACTGCAGATTGGTTAGTATCACAAATGAGCAGAAAAATAGCTTATATATATTAAAACCTATGTCTTTAATAAGGTATAGTATTTGCTGGAGAAGATGAGACAACAATGGAAAATATCCTTAACAGGGAGCCTGAACACGAGATATGAGCAAATTTACCTTCCACTGGATGATCTAAACAGCTCTGTTCATTAGTGAAATATGTCTTAACTCATCAGTTTATGGTCAGATAAAATACTAATGAAAGCTTCCCTCCTCCCCTCTTTCCTCCTCTCTCCTCCCGTTCCTTCCCCTCCTTTCCCCTCCTTTCCCCTCCTCTCCTTTTTCATGATTCTATGATGCTACTGTGAGGGTGACAAGGCACTGGCACAGGTTTTCCAGACAAGCTGTGGATGCCCCATCCCTGGAAATGTTCAAGGCTGGGCTGGATGGGGGTCTGAGCAACCTAGTGGAAGGTGTCCCTGACCATGGCAGAGGGTTCGGAGCGAGCTGATGTTTAGGTTCCTTCCAACCCAAACCTTTCTCTGATGCTCTGATCTGGTTTATTGCTCAGGACTGTAGAGATATCCGTGCAGACCACAGAGGTTTCTGTTAGCACAGAGTGATGTAATTCTTGTCAGACTGACATTCATTCTCACTTGCTTCCCCCTTTCTCTCAGCTGAAAACCAGTTTTCAGCTGCAAGCAGAAAACGAAGAGGAAAAAAATAAAGAAATATAAAGCTTTCACAGAATCATTTTGTGCAGATGTTAGCATCTTAGGGGTATCCACAGAGGTTCACACACTCACAAAACATGCAGCTGAAAGATAGATGACACCTAGACTAATAAGCACTGGTCTCTGAACAGGCATTCATTGATTTTAATCTTGTTAAATCATGTTCTAGTTTCTCAGAGACATAAAGAAGGAAAGAAATACAAAACACAACTCAGTAATAACCAAATTACCCAGGAGATGAAATCAACAATTTTACTGACTTCTCAGGCTAGAGAACAGCAGTTTAAAAGAATTTAAAGGATATGTAATGAAAGCTGGTGTGTTTTACAACATGGCAACAAAACAAAATAAGTAGCTGCAGAGAAAGCAGAGTTTTAAAGGCAAAGTGTGAAGAACACCCTGGAACAAGCGCAAGAAAAGATATTCCAGTGAGATCCAAACTCTCATGATATTCACTTGTTCATAAAAAAAGATAAAGCTGTATTTATTTTTGAAACATGCTTATGAGTTTCTTTATAAGGCTGATTCATAGAATCATGGAATAGTTTGGGTTTGAGGGGTCATTTAAAGGCCCCCTAGTCCAGTTTCCCTGCAATGAGCAGGGATATCTTCAGCTTGATCAGGTTGCTCAGAGCCTTGACCTTGAATGTTTACAGGGATGGGACATCTACCATGTATCTGGGCAACCTGTCCCAGTGTTTTGCCATCCTTATTGTAAAAACCTTCTTCCTTTTATCTAATCTAAACTGACCCTCTCTCAGTTTAAAACCATTACCTATAGCAACAAGGCCTGCTAAAAATACTGTCCCCATCTTTCCTTTAAGCTCCCTTTATGTACTGAAAGGCCACAATAAGGTCTGCCTTTGCTAAGTCTCCTGTCAAAAAGTGGGTTTGACATTTTTCAGAGAGGATATGATGGACCAGGAACACTGTGCAATCAAAAAGCAGAAATCAGTCTTAGGTCTGATCCCAGCTCTTGAGACATAACAAAGAGTAAATCAGGTGCCCAAACACTCATGGATTGGGTTGGTTTCTTTTTTCTCCTTTTTTTTACTAAATGGTAAAAGTGTTCGCAGACTGCACAGAAAATGTAATTTCTCCATGAAAAACTCACAGAAAGAGGGAGGGCCTGGGCTAGAGTTCAGAGCTTGGCAATGTCTGCCAGGTTGCACTCTGTTCCCAGTCTCACCAGTGGCTTAAGAAGTAGCTCAGGGAAAAGATCTCCTTCTGTTTTCCCCATCTGTAGAATCATAGCATCATAAACATGCTCAGGGCTTTAAAACATCTAAAGTGTCACCATTCCTATAATGGAGAGATAGCAACCAAACAACACTGCAATAATTACCACTTACTATCCTCTCCTTGGATGAAGGGAAACGTAATCCACTAATGCTTGTAAAATGCTTCAAGATTCCACAGTGAAATCCAGCATGAGAATGTAGAGCAGTAGCCTTGTAAGTGACAGCAGAGTGCACTCTGGAAGGAAGAATAACAATAAGATCATTGGGTTAAATTCTCCAGTCAGAGGAATTTTCCCAAGAGCATGTCTCAGTAGCAGCTCTAATTCTGATGTTTAGAAGAAGTGACTTTAGATGAACACCAGTGCATCATAAGGTCTCCTCATTTTGCCCCTGAGCTGGAGGGATGGTATTGTACTGAATTTACTTGCTAAGAAATTAACTTGGTGTCTCTCCACTTCTGTGGCAGTGACCGACCACTGATGTTTCAGAGCAGGTGGTGGTTAATGCTGCTCTCTCCTCCTGGAGCTGCTTATCCAGCTCTTGGATATTACAAAGGAAATGTCACCTGCTGCACATGGCTTTGGCCTTAAAAATACCAAGGAACTCACTGAAGATTCATCACTGTCTCTCTGAATTGTTTGACTGCCAATATTTTTATGACAGGCCTGCTGACCCTTTACTGCTTTTAGCCATTTAGCATATGCCAGGTTGGAAATTATCATCTGGAAAAATCAGTTCCAGACAATGAGCCAAGGCTTTGATCAACTGATCTGTATGTCCCAGTCTTATGTAGTATGATTGTGTCGGGTGCATACAATGTTGTATCAAACACTGTGTAATTTAACCGTGGGGTCTAGCCCAAAGAACACACCTTTCAGCCAGAGGCTTGGAGCCTTGATTCAGTTGAGACAAATTAAGAGAAAACCCAGTGCTGACAAAAGTTATTCCTTGTGGTGACCATGGATTACTGTGGAATACAAATGTGCCTTTAAAAACATTTCCCATATGGCTGTAAGGTTATAGAATACCAAGTCACGGCAGTTCTCTATTCTGGTGACTGGTGCATGGTGGTGTCCTCCACAGCCCACCAAATCACCAGGTGCTATTGGCACACAAGCATGGCATTCCTACAGTGTCCTTGTGGAATATCTAAACCAGCAAACCCAGCAAATAAAAAGCTACAGCACCCACCTGTGAAGTCAAAATTTGGATGTTCTAGTTGAGTGTCACTCAAGTGAGTCCTGTGACCTTTTCTTATAAAGAAGAGCAGAGACATTCCCTTCTGTATGGTGCTCTCACAGGAGAGACAATTGCTTGTGTACCTTCAGAGATCTTCTGTGTCTCATCTGAGAAGGGTAATAAACTGGTTTGACAGTTTGTAGCTCCCATAGTATTCCTAATCCTTGTTGCCTGCACTTCTTTTTGTCTGTGCTTGCCCAGAAAACAGGGATTATCTGAGAATACAAACCTCAGTGACCCAATAGAAATCATGTGTCAGAGAAGGATGATAATTATCCACCAGAAAACAAACATCTAATCCATTTCTTCTCCCTCCTTCCATCCATCTTTCCTCTCAAACGAGCAGCTCAGTCACTCCTGGAGCACAGTGGTAGAGGGAACAAAAGACATAGGAGTTACCTCTGCATTTACAGGAGGCAGATTTTCACCTGGCTAAGACATGGCATGAGATCTTGCAACTTGTAAAATGGGCATAGAATTTGATTTGTAAATGTACAAATAGCTGCCATTTTACTGTAGAATTGTCAGGGTAAAGTTTTGTCCCAAACCTTTCTGTTTCTATTGTCATTGCCAAAAGTGAAATTACTCCTTTCCTTTGCCTCAGGAAGTGTCAGGATGCAGATAGAATTGTCTAACAACTTCAGACAGGAAGAGTAATGCTACCTTCTGCCCACATCCCATTGCTGTTATATGTGTAAAATACATGTTAAAATTGCTCTGTCAAATGTTGTCAGTTGGTCAAATGGTCATCGCTGTAATCCATTTTTTTTATTAAACAAAGGCAGTTAAAGAATAGAATAGAATTAGACTAGACTGGTTCTATTGGAAGGGATTTACATTTTTGGTGGCCAAGGTCTGCCAATCTCCATTCTAAGCTCCACCATGTCTCTTTTCATGGCCACTGTCAGGCTTTAGCAGTGGCCAACCTCTTTCTTCAGGATTAGGTTTTGACTTTGCGATATTCCCTTCCTCTGCTCTGAGTTTGTGCAGAGGAAAGGCAAAGCACACGGTGTCACCACAAGTCACAGGTTTGGTTTCAGAAAAACTATCACAAGATCACTGCTGGATATTTTAGCACTGCCTAATCGATATCCTGCTACATGTCTGTGCTTGCCACATAGGAACAGGAAAATGAGGAAGAGTGCACAGACGTGGCACGATCCTAAATAATTTTGTTTTCTTACTAGATATAAGCACTTTCATGAGTCTGTTTTGCAAATACATTGCTCTAATCTCCAGTAGGAGTCAGTGACACACATCAGATGCTTTCCAGAGCCTTAAATGGACAAGTCCTTTACACTTTGTGTCAGAGAGCTGTGAAAGTGGGCTGCTCTAGATGGGAAGGGGAGCCATGGGGTGGAGGTAACAGCCAGGCAAGCAGGGCAGTGCTCTGGAAGACAAGGGGTACAGTCCCACAGTACCCAAACCAGGAGAGCAGAGCAGCTCTGGTGACAGGAACCAGGGGCAGCACAAAGAAGCAGTCACCACATTAGACCTAGTGATGAGACAGCTCTGTGTTCAAGACAGCAAGTCAGGATCTGCAAGGTCCCAGGCCAGGCATGGACATACCTGCAGTGTAGTTCAGACAAAGGCCAAGGGCAAGGGCTGGGCTAAAATGCAGCTCCTGGACAGGGCAGAGGGGACAGAAAGGTTCAATATCCTGGATAAGGCGCTCCACAGGGCTTTCTCATGTTTTCAGGCTGGTCAGAACAATCAAAGCCTGCAGGTTCACTCAGGTCCCTGGCACTCTGTGTTCCACCTCTGACCTCTGCAAACCAGCATTAACACCAACCTCAATTCATTAGAGTGAGAATCTTCCCAGCATCATTAAAAAACAGTCTATAAGGTAGCATTAAGCCCTAGCTTAACACAGCTATCAAGGTTTGAGACAGGTGATCCACTGAATACCTGGGACACCTGCAGGAACTGGCAGATGTGACAGAGGGCTTGCAGGAAATCTGCAGCAGGAGGCCAAGCATGGTGCAGTAAGATGTTTAAAATTATGCTGGAGACCTAAGTTTGGCAGTTGAATCAAACAGTTTCCTGGATTGTCAGGACTCTTTTACCTTTGTTTAATTAGATGATAACTTTTGCTGTGGATTGGCAGGCATGAGGCTCCCTGTGAAGTGGAAAGGCATGCCTTTGGGAAATGTGCTGTGTTAAGCAAGCTGTTAGTGATAATTGTAGATGGCAATGCCTCTGACACTTATATGACCCATTAGCTTGTCTGGCAGAATAAAACCCTAATGTCAAATTGTGCATGTGCTATTAAGAAGGCATTTTATCCATGGTCCCCCCGCCTCAATGCCCCATAGTGAAAGGGAGTAATATATTGCTATGTTATGACTGGGGATGTGCACAGGGGTTGTGAGTTTTGAGATAACTGTCTGTGCATCAGTGGTGGTGTTCCCCTTAATCATTGCCATAGCCCTGCTGATTTTGATACCTAGACCCCAGTGATAAAACCTATTATCTTTGTTGATAACTGACACTGACAGGTGATCAAAAGAAACAAATCCTAATGAAGAGCTATAAGGAAATTCATCTGGTTGAGCATGAAACTAGTTTCCAGTGAATGCTAAAATGATGAATGTGTGGTTGTTTTATCTGAAGGAGAGTATGAGATGCCAATTTGCAGAGGAAAATACATGTCCTATTCCTCAACACTGGAACAGATCTGGATCAAATAGCTCTGTAAACATCCACCTCCACCTGCTTTTTAACCTGCACATGTTTATACATGAGCAATGAGCAAGGAAGTCTGTACATTTTCATGGAGGAAATTTAAACACAGTTTCCATGTCCTTTAAGTTGCACATTAGTGTTTGGCAGGTGTATGTCTCATTAAGTCTCTTTGAAACCAGCCTCAGTTCATCAGGGAGCAACTCTTCCTCCTCATTATAAACTCATAGTAAGTTTTAGTCGATGCCTCTACTGGCGGGGATTTGTGTGTTTGTCACATCTTGTAAACACTAATGTAAATAATGTTTTTTGCTTACAGTTGAACCACTGTACAAACTGATATTAAAGTGGTATTTGAATCAGTAAGGGAAAACATATTTAATCCTAGCTTGTGTATCTGACTATAGGGATAAGAAAAAGAAATTTTAATATGATTAAAATTTTTTAAATTAAAAATTTGTTGCTTCTTCATCCCTCTTCTTGGTTTCCCTGTCACACATGCATTCAATATCACAGTCTATAAAACAAGATGGATATTTAGGGAAATGACAACATATAAAACAGACAAGGGCTGAATTAATATCTCAGAAATCATAATGTTTTAAAATGGCAGAAATCTGGAGTGCTTAAATATGTCAAGCAAATAATACAAGATAGAAGAAATTCTACACAACCATCAGCTCTCCTCTGATATTTGCTAATGTTGGAAGTTGTCAGGTCCAATTTTGTATATAGAGTTATATATATTTTTTTTTTTGCATGGCATGTATTGTTTTGAAACTAAAGGTGTAGCTAGGGGATCATTTGTTTCAGAAGCTCAAATAATTTCTGTTTACCTCTCCTCTCTCCATGTGATCTATTTACTGGCATCTCAGTCTCCTTTCAGTATGTGCATGGGGATATCCATGCATATCCGTGTACATCCCAATGCAGGAAGTGTGAACCTACTTGGAACATTTATTCAAGTTAAAAATCGACTTATTTGTCTGCAAAGTTATTTGGCTAGAAGTGTTTTATATCCTAATCACCATGTACATCTGTGTAAAGAAGGGAGAGAGAAAAATCAGTGTTAAAGAGTAGATTAGTGATTTGGCATCACGATTGCCAAAAGTAATGCTTCTTGAATGACTCCTTAATAGAAAAGTAGTCAGAAACATCACTCCAGTTGCTTAAATTATTCTTCTTCATTTATTTAGGGACACTGGCTTTTACACAGATGACATTGGTTGTAAGTTCAGTTCATCTCTCTCTTTCCTGGAGTTAATGAACACAGTAAGAAATAAAATTTCTGCTTCAATGTTTTTAAACACAAGAGGGCTGGCGAGTAAGATGCTATTTAAATGCCTATGATCTCATATTCTCTGATCAGGCAGTGGAGATGGCTTAGGAAGTTGCTCCCTTTTAGCTGCTTTTTATCACCTTCCTGCTATGCATCGGTGCAGGAGTAGCAAAGCTGGCACATTGTGACAGGGACTTACATTTCAGCTACTTCCTTCCATGGAAGAGTGTCTACGTTCTAAGTAAAAGTATTGTGACCATCTCAGAAAAACTGGTTTCTAAATGTCATCCCTCCATTTGACCACCTAATTCCTGCTTCACAGGTGGAGAAAAAATCACTGTCTATCTATTGGACAACCAAAGCTTTTAAATTATTTAATGTTATATAATGTTCTTTCTGGCTAAGTTTAAAGTAGCTGCTCTTGCTCAAAATACCTCTCTGCCTCCCTCCCTCTTACATGAAAGTTCCTGCAGTGTTATGTGCTCTTGAGACACAAAAAGCAACACTTACCTGGGAGAGAAAAACCCCTCTGGTCTCTGCACTCTTGGAGGTGTGTGTGCTGTTTATTAGACCAGGGGGAGGCAATACAAAAGCCACTCTCACAAATTATCTGGTTGGGAAAGAGAGAGACAGAGAGGAACACATGAGCAGGGAAGTGTCCCTTGCACAAACTCTCAGAGGAAGCCTGTGCTGCAGCCCAAGAACCTTCAGCCTCATCACTGAGAACGCAAGCCAGTGATGACTCAAACTACCTGCAGCCCACAAGTCTGACACCTTTTGCACAGTAAGATGAGGACGACAATGGGGTAATGCAGGTGCCAGCTCTGTGGAAGAAATTGCTGAGAAGAGATCTGGCTGCTGCTTTTTTAGCTCATCTAGATCTCTTAATCCTCTCTGGCATTCTCACTCACCAGAGATGTGATGGTGGCCAGCAGGATATAATTCTTGGTGATTTTCTCTGAATAACCTTTCCATAGGTCAGCCCTAGCAGAGATAAGACTGTCTCTCCTGAGAGAGACAACCACTGATAGATTTGGATACTTAGCAAACGTGCTGTCTGAAGCACCTGTCACTGATAGCAGTGGAACAACACTGGAGTAGAGCTGCTCAAATTATCTCAGGTTCAGAATGATTTTTCAGTACTATCCACTTTGCTGCTTTTCTCTCAAGAGGCTTTTCAAATGTCATATCACCCCTGCTCTTTATCACAATAGTCTTTACACTGAAATGGGTTATAAAAATCAGCAAGCTCTACTGGGGAATGCAGGCTGTGCATATTTCACAGCAGGGCAATGCAGACTATTTTCAAGGGGGAAAAAAAGAAAAAAACTTTACATCTTTGCTGACTCTAAATGAACACAGTCTGTGATATAAGATTCTACTTTCACTGCTTACATGTACAGGGGTTTGTACTATGTCAGACATCTCAAATTGACTAGATCAGAGCAGCCTAATAAACGAAATCTGAAGGCTAGATGCAATAGAGATATAAAAATCACTAGAAGATAGGGCCTGAATAGCTTCGATGGCTCTTGGAACCTGGAAAGCACTGTGACAGTCAGCCTGGGTCTTTGTGTCAGGAGATTTGGGGGTCTCAAAACCACCCAAAGAACCAAGCCCTGAGGATAAAAGCACTTGGAGCAAGACAAAGGGAAACACTGATGCGAGAAGTGATTTTAAACTGATATTCTTCTCCCAAAGGAGTACGACTCCAATATCCATTCCAAAACTGAAATCTCAAACTGAAGCAAAGCTGGCACAGGATTTTCTTCCTGAGGGCCAAAGTCTCCTGCTGCTTCTCTAGAATTAAAGCCGACTTCATCTTTCTGCAAAAAAGCTTCATGGTTTGAAGAGTCATTTGGGATGTGTGGGATGATCCAATTCAACAGCATTTTTAGGCAGGAAGAGTCTCAAATCCTGCACTCACATTTTCTCAGTGAATCCCTTCACCATTTATCAATTTGTACTTGTCACTGATGTTGAACTGACTGCACTTGGGAGTGCCACAATATTTGAATTTACATAGAGAATTAACATATAGAATAAGACTGTGAACCCTTGTACTGGAGCTGTCTGGTACCGAGGTACCAATTAATAAGTAAAGTTTATAGAAAAAGGGAATAATGTGCAAGTGAAGCCTGTGCACATCAGCATTTACTGCCCTGTGAAGGTGCCCTTTAGGTTGCTCAGTTGCTGCCTTTTGGTGACCATCCTGAGCTACCTCACGTACATTCATGAAGAATGTACATACATGAAGAGCCGCCTCAGGAAGACAGGACCAATCTTTTCAAGCAGAGCAAAAATAATTCAGTGATCTGATCTCTGTGCAGTTGGGGATAACCAGGTCGGCTTCAGTAAGGCCACTGCTCCTGTGGAAAGCTAGAAGCCCAATTCCTGTAGTGTCCTCTGCTGAACATCTTTTAAAAGCATAGGAGATTGACATATTTATTTTTGCCTGTGGACTGCAGCATAGTTTTGTACACCAGGGCAGTGGGTAGTTCACAATGTGAGTATTTTATGGAAAAAGAAGAAAACAAAGAATTACCCTTCGAGTCTTTGGTTTGTATTACTGATTTTTGAATGTGAAACTCTGACATTTTTTATTTAATCCCCAATTTCTGATCACTGCTAGTGAGTACAGGGTTTTATCCACAGGGAATTATGCCACTGATTTACATGAAAGTTTTCTTATTTATGCTGAGCTGTATAGGTTTTTTTTGCTCCACTAATACATTTAAATCTTTCTCTTCAAAGCTAGAATACAGTCCAAAGGAAAAAAAACCTTTTGCCATGATAATTTCTTTCAAGAAAAGTTGTGTTCCTCGGCCTATTCAAATGATCAGAGAATAAGAGATTGTCTGGCAGAATAGAAAATCACATAAATTGTTATGCCTGGGCAGGGACTCTTCTATTTACTACAGGATGAAAAAGCAAAAACCAAGGCCTCAGCAGGATCTAGGGAAAAGAAACTTTTCTTTCTTTGAATATAAGCATCCTCAATTGTCTCTTCTTTTTATTGTCTCAAGAATATCATGGGAAGCTTTGATAGGATATGCTTGGATACATCTGGGGTATAAAATACATCCATGAAAAGGTAGATCTGTCAGTACTAGTAAGCATGATCCCACCTTGCTGAATCCTTTGTATGATGTGTAAATCTACTGTAAATAGATACAACATTGACATTTCTAGAGGGGTTCCAGTTCTCCCAGGTTAGGCAAATGCACCTTCCTTTCTACATTTGTTTACAGTCATGAAGACACTCCAGTGAAGTGTTTTAATACTGATTATTGAAATTCTGCAGTTCCTCACAGCTAACAAGGCAGACTGCAAGGATAAATGTGAATCAGCTGGTGGTAAAACAATCCCTCTCCTGTTCATTTAAAAAATATATTTTCCCCTAATGTAGTCACGTCAGCTTCTAGCATGAATAAATAATCATGTGCCAAAGTACAGTCTTCTTCTTGTTCCTGTTCTTTCTGTTCCTAATTGGTCATTAATACAGAAACAATTTCTGTACGGAGCAGTTTTTTGGTATTTGAATTGTAAGAGCAGAATAAGTGTTACAGGTTATCAGCTGCTGATTTACTATCAAGGGCTCTGGAAGTCTAGAAAGTCCCACTCAAATCCCTGGTTTTCAGGGGTGCTAAAGTGATGTGTGACATCATCTCCTTCTCAGGTCAAAGAAATTGAAGGGACTCAATATTTCACAAGGTTGGGTTTTACACTAAAAAGACATTAACAAAAAAGCAAAAGAAAAAGTCCCCTCATGTGTACCTTGCCTTCTGTTTGTACCTGAGTTATGAGCAACAAAAGCCTCCTGAGCACATTTCAGAAAGAGATGCATTGTTATTTTCTTTCAGAGGAACATAAGGTTGGAGCGGCTGAATACAATAAATAGTAATGACACCAACATTTTGTCTCAGGCACTACAAACAGCAAACATTTTAATGAATGTTTCCGTATATTCCATTTACTTTTCATCCCTGGAGTAATGAGCTCTGTGACTGTAGGAGTACATTTCAGCTCTTTTTACTTTGGAGATTCACCACAGTCGTGTGGATTCTGAAATTATTATGGGCAGCAGGGAAAACTGGGACCTAATATTCCTTTGATGCTGGACCTCAACACCATTATTGCAGCATAACCACAGAAAACTCAAAATGTCTGTTTAATATCTGAGCCAATATTGGTCCACAAAGACGAAGTTTGGAAAATTTAAAAATCCCAAAATTTCATCTGTTTCACTAAAATAGTGCTATACTGGCACTGGCCCCACCAAAAATCAGACAAAAGAAATCAGTATCAGTTCACAATCATTTTTCCATAAGAAATTACAGTTTTACATTGTAGCACACAACTCTGTCAGATAGACTTTTTTCTTAAAATTTTCTTCGTAGAGAAATAAATAATAACAAAAAAAAAATCTCTTTAGAGAAGTGTGAATAAGTATTGGTGAGGCATTTCTTCTCTCTTTTTTATCACAGGAGACATGACTCAGGGTGTTCTGTGCCAAGAGATGCATCCCCTGGGTTTTGTTTTGGCAGTTTCTGTCAGAAACCTGTGATTTCTTTACACACATTTAGTACTTTAATCTGAGGGGCTTTTTTGTCTGGTTTTGTTTTCATTGCATACTGAACAAAACTTTGCTTCAGAAAAGGATTCCACAATAATGTAAGTTACAAAAGGTCAGTTAGCCCAACTTCCTGCTCACAGCATCATGTCTTGTAGTCTCTTGTTGCCTCCTGTCCCATCACTGCTCTTCTGAGAAGGGTCCCATTCTGTTTTCTTTTCACCTTGCTGTTGGGTACATCATGACAAAACACAAGATCTTCACTCAGCTTTCTCTTTCCAAGGAGAAAGCAACAATTCCCACTCTTTTCAGCCTTCCGTCATGTCACTCATGTTTCTTTTCCAGTCTGCTGTTCATCCACAGTGCAAATGCATTACTTTGAATCCAAACTTTGACATGGAGTAAAATAAATTTGGGGGTTTTATTGTTGGTATTTTGTTGTTTTTGTTTTTTTCAATTATAGCTCCATGAATGAGGTATAAATTTCATTAGACCTCTTAGAATGGGCATTTTTTATTGTAAGCATCAACTATTTATTTTCCCCCCAAAGAACAGGGAGTTGGCTATTTCAACACTTCCTAAAAAAAATGTTATTTTGACTAAGTTAATTTGAAAAGCAAAATATTTCCATGACCTATTATGTGGTATTTTTTCATCATTGAAAACTTTCTTGGTGAAAGACAAAGCATTAACATTGAAACCATGGTTTGTCGCTGCGGGGTACCGAGAGCGGCGAGAAGAACGACATTGGAGAGAATGAGTCCAGGAGAAAAATCTCTTTTATTAATAATTAAATCAATCTTTTTATAACTTGGTTCGCTGTAGAGGAATGACACAATTGGTTCATGGCTCAGCCACTCACCAAAGTGATTGGCCAAATGGTGTGCCACTTACTTCAAAATATGTTTTCTCACTGAACCAAATATCTCTACAGACTACATGCAGCTGTGAAACGGTTTACAAAACAATAAACTGTTTCTCAGCTAGTTTGCGTGAGAAAGCAATGTTCTCACAGAATATTGAGAAAAGCTGAAGAATTTCTCTGCTTCTAACTTTTTAGCATCCCTAATGATATATTTGTGACATAATTATTAACTCTCTTTCCAAAAAATCAAAAGATACAGTCATCTAATTAGTGTCATGATGATTTGTTTCTTTGGACTATTGTCTGTCATATTTATCAGCAAAGCAACTACAGGGAAGTATTATTATTATATTTTATACATACAGTATGATTTTTTATATATGTAATAATATATTACTATTATATTAGTATTATATTTTGACAAAGATGCCAAAGAAAATATTCAGTCGCCCACTACATACTTCTGAGAGAAAAGTTGGGGGGAAAAATATCCATGGTTTAGAGTTGGTTTCTCATTATTAAATCTACAAAACAGTTCCCAAAGTCACATTTGGAGATATGTCCATGAATAAGTGTTGAAAAGTTAAATCCCTTCCTATTGTTTAAAATATTTATATTTTCACCTAAAATATGGTGCATTGTGATGTCTGCAAATAGTTTAAACTCTGCTTAACTTGTATTTCTATACATGAGTTTCAAGCAATCCAATACCCAATTTAATCTTCTTAGTATTAAAATTAGCAGCTGCTACAAGCCACATCCTCCCCTTTAATAGCTTTGGTTGCTGCAACTGTATGTTGGAAACCAGAAAAATTATTTAATTTCCTTATGACCTCAGTTCCCAGGGGTACACTGGGGATGAGAACACCTTGTAATTCTTTTCTGCCACACACCTGTTCTGTTTTCTTCACGGTTTCAGGAACAACTGAGCTACAGATTGCTGGAAGTCAAGAAGTTTTACCACAAACTGGGTAGTTTTATCCTTTCTGCAATATCACCTTTGTTCTCTAAGCTCTTGTTTGGGGCCATTGTCAGCAATGGGTGGTGGTATTTAATGGACGATACAATAGGCTTCTCTCATTTTCTTATAATCCAAATCACTGCCAGCAGCAGTGCAGTTTGGATTAGACTACTATTTTAAAAGCTTTTGAGAAAAGAAATGTGAAGGAAAAAAATAGGAGTATTCTATTTGTACTTCTAATGACAAGCATTATGTAACTACATAAAATTATCATTCATTATCAGTTTATTGGCAGAGATACACAAAGAACAGAATTATCCCAGACTTACTTTGGATTTACTGAGAGCAAAATTATATCTTCATTTCACTAATTTGGCTTGTAGGCATCTTTAACTTTTCATACTGTTTAAAAAGATAAAAAAATGCTCGCTGTGTATTTATTCATTAGTTGTTTATTTAAATTAGAGCCGGTTTTCATCTTTCACTTTCTTGTACATGGAGAAATCTGCTGTATGAAAAACTACTTTAAGTCATATTTAGTACTTGGAACAAGTAATCAAGTGAAAGAATATTACCTTAAGAGGGACAAGTGACTGTTCTAAATGTTCTTGCCATTTAGGATGTGCCAGAGAGGATGCACAGCGCCTCAGTGATAATGACAGGTCTGCAAAAGCCATAGGTCATCAAGATGAGAGTGTCCTCCTAAAAAAAGTCTGAGTGATTGCTATTTTATTGACCCTTCTTCAACTTAAATTATGTATTTTGAAAGTTCTCTTTAGAAAGCAACCTTCAAAATGTTGGGTTTAGGGAGCTAAGTGTTAATCAGGTATTAAAGCATATTATGAACAGATATCTGTAAATCAAACAGCTTTAGTGCTCCAGAAACTACAATTCATATATTGGTAGTCTTTTACAACAGAAATTAATTCCTCTAATAAAATAAGTCCTCAGCAAAGGAGGCTGTTATGGTGTATGTGCTGAGATTAGCTAGAAACTCCCTAGCTAAAAGCCATCATTATTTACCAGTACAGATTTTAAGGACAAGCTTTTCAAAGCCACTTAGGGCTGAATATGCCCAATTCTCATTAATTTTATACATGATTTGGTATCCAAATCCCTTTGAAAAGCTGAATAGCTCCTTTTATGAAAGTCCAACAGGCATCTGTGTCTGGATATTTCCTCTTGGGATCACAATTTGTATGTGCCCTAGACACTTGAAGAATGATTTTTCCCATTAACTTTTGAAGCAAAAAAGTCAGGACACGACACTCATGCAATATGTATATGAAGCTAAAATGGAAACTTTGATCTAGCAAGTCATGTGATATGAACAAAGATAGAAAGTGAGCAAGAAAAGACAGGAGAGAATTTTCCTTTCTGGAATATATTTTACTGCAGGGCAAAGAATCCTCTATTACAAGGCAAAATTACCCCCGGCTATGAATACGAAAGCCACAAAACTGCTGGTAAAGCCTAACTTTGTAAGTTTTTCTGTTTTTCTCTTGCAACTCCACACTAAATCCACAAATTCTTACAGATTTCTTAGGCAGGTGTTCTTAAGACAAGTTTTTCTGCCTCAGAAGAGGGAGTTTTTTCACTTGCCTCTATAAGGAGGTATCCTGCTATGAGAGGAAATCAAGAGTTTTACTGGTAAGAAAAATTTGTAGCAGATCTGCTATTTTGATTAATGTTAGCAGTGATAAAAGTATGCTAGATGGCAGACAGACCATTAGATATAAAAAATAGTGATTTCTTAGTAGTAGTAATTTTCTTCCTGGAATTCATCTGTTTGTAATTTCTGTGGTTTCGGAATAAAGAAATGCTCATTTTGGTGGAGCAGGTGTTAAATGAGAAGTGAGTGAATAGTATATTACCAGGAGTAGAGGTTCAGTAATCAACTGTTATATGCTTGAAAATAAGACTTTTGGTTTATAAAATAATAACATTTAAATATTTTTTTCTCGGTTATCTGGAATGTTGTTTGTTTTTGTTTTTTTCTAAATCTCATACAGTTGTTTTTTTTCAGAGTAGTTGATGTTTTCAGTAAAGCCTTGTCTGACGTCATGCTAAGAGCTGTCAGTGCCCTGGCTGCACCCTGAGTCCTACCCACCAGTTGTCACTTGTCCAGCAAGGAAGTGCCCATAGTGGATGACCTAATGAAGGAATATTTGCCTTGATCAATTAAGTATCAATCAACTTGTCTTTCTCTCTCACCAACCTTGTTTGCCTCCAGGTATCCATTCTCTAAGACCACTCACATGTGATTTCGTGTTTCACATCCTGCCTAAACCCTCTAGTTTAGAGGGTTTAGAATAACATCTCTGTTATTCCCATCATTTTCAGCTCTGCACCCACACCAGATATTGTACAAACCTGCTGGAAAAAACCCCTACAGTTTAATCTCCGAATTAACCTGTTTTTTTTTTTCTCTAGTTTGTGCCGTCTGAAGACTGGTTATTGGAACATGCAGGCATGAAAATAAAGAATAGGGGAGAAAAAAAGGTTTTTTTTTGTTTTCTCTCTTTTTTAATTTGTAAACACTTGGAGACAAACTTGTTTATGTGCTCTGAATTTACAGGGAGGTGCACATCTCTGCTGAGTGTTCAGCTTCTACACAAGGCTCTGCTCAGGGCAGGGTGTAAAGCGCTATTCAAACCCACAGTGTGCAGCACATCAGTTCACACATATTTCTAATTAACATCTAATTTTGGATTAATTTCTGATTCCTTCCACTGGGCTTTTCTAATGAGATCATGAGCTATATTGGCAGAAAGTTTACACTTAAAATGCATCTATAAGGTAGAACCAACTAGGTACTTAACTAACTATAAGATTAACATAA
Source organism: Struthidea cinerea (assembly GCA_013397865.1). Classification (NCBI taxonomy): domain Eukaryota; kingdom Metazoa; phylum Chordata; class Aves; order Passeriformes; family Corcoracidae; genus Struthidea; species Struthidea cinerea. Next base: position 91,249 of record VZTI01004188.1, read on the forward strand.
TCCGAATCAAACATGCAAAAACATCCCCCAAATCCCTACTTGTTAGACATCTGTAGTATTTTTTTTTTTATTTCATCAGCTACAATCAAGGAAAGAATCTAAATACTTTCTGCTCCAGCAGTTCTTTTCTTGCCTCTCTTTTCATGCATTAAGAAGCTGTGTTTTATTAAGGAACCAACCACAGCCCTATCCCCATGCCTGCATGGGGAGAGGGCTTGGGAGCAAAGCGGGGAACGTGGTTATGGGAAAGGGGGATGGAGATATTTTAATTTTTACTTTATTTCTTACTAGTCAAATCTATTTTGATTGGTGATAAAAACACTTAATTTCCCTATGGTCTGTTTTACCCATGATGGTCGCTGGTGCGTGATCTCCCTGTATCTCAACCCACGAGCTTTCTCATCCTGTTTTCTCCCTGTGTACTGTAAGGAGAGGGAGTGAGGGTGTAGCTGAGTGGGGTTTCTGACTGCCAGCCAAGGTCTCATAAACACACACAGACTAGAGAGTCCTTCATCCAGAAAAAAACATCAGAAAGAAATTTAATAAGACAATAAAACTTTCAGACAGTCAGACAAACTCACTGACAAGGAACTCGTTAACATGTGACACTTTTAGCCCCTTATCCCTCAGTTTTACCATACTCCTTGGATCACATAGGCCTATCCTTTTCAGTGCCTTTGTTTCCCCTGCTAATAAGTCATTCACATTCCCAGGAAGCTCTTCCTCTGTATCCCATAATGTGTCCTGGGACTCTGGGCAGTGAACCCACAGTGTGGGTGCCACCCCCAGCCCATGGGACTGAGGCATGTCTGTGACAGCACTGGCAGGGGCCAGGGCAGGGACTCGTGTCTCTGACTGGAGCATTTGGGCTCTTCTGCCTCCCTCATGCCTCTGGGCTGCTCTGTGTGTGCTGGGACAAACGCTGTATCACATAACCTGGCAGTGTTAACCAGCTGGACTTGTTTCTCACCCCAGACCTCTGAGGAACCTTTAGTTCAGACACCCCTCTGTCTTGCCCACAGACCGCAATCTCACAGTCATTTTCAGGGTATTCCTAGCAGTTTAGACTCTGTGAAAGCACAGGACAGTAACCACCTCGATACGTATCCCTGAAAGCACTGTCTCTGTGTTGTGGAAGAGGGGCAAGGAAAGAGGCAGAAGAGAGAACTTTGGAGCATGAAGAAATTTGCAGACAAACATCTCAGGAGAATGTTAAAACAGACTGACTACAGGGTCTCATGGCTGACTGGAAGCTGGGGAATCCCGTTTCCTCCTATTAGAGCTCTTCTACTTTGAATAAGTCTTAGATGAAAAATGAAATAAAAACTGTGAGAAGCAAGCTACAGAACTGAACATATATCTTCCAGGATAGAACTAGAATGTGGAAACCACCATCTTTTGCATTGTTCCAGAAAAAATACTATGATTTTTGAAAGAGATGCATCAGATACTTGACCCCAGTTTAGGATAGCAAACAAAAAGTGGAAAGACTTGAACTCCAGAGGCAGAATATATAAGAAAATATATATTTGTTCTTTGCAATTCCTATAGTGATCAATGACTGGCTTAAACACATTTTTCTTTTTTTCTTAGGAACTTGAGAGGATGCCGAAAGGTAAAGGGTTTTGTCTCTTTGTATTTTATGAAGGACTATGCAAGCAATGGAGATACTTCTTTTAAGCTTCTAAGTGTGTGCAGTCCTTTGTGTAGATATTCTGTATTATCCGAACACTATTGAATTCCACACTGCAGGTCCAGAATGTGGGTGTAATTTCCATAGCTTTTGTATATTCTTTGAATCTAACAGCAACCTTACCTTCCTGGTAGATCCAGTGACACAGGGTCACAAAGGCATGAAAGGAAATGCCATACAGCAGAGCAGAACCATCACTGAGACCTAAAAGCTGAGGTTTTTGGTGTCATTGGTGAAGGTCTAGTTACAAGTTCATTATACCCTCAAGATACTCTTTTAAACTGCACCTCTGATCCTGTTTCAACTACTGTCTGCCTTTGTTTTTTGGTTGGGTTTTATTTTTCCTGAATGTCTCAAATTCTTTGTTTTCCTCCTGTCACGCAATTATTTGTGAACTCTGAATAAATACATATTGTAGGGCTGGATTACAGTGGAGATAGAGGAACTGTCTGGCACAGCTTGCTTTTTGGAGAGGAAAATTTATTGTGGAGATAAAACTGCCTTACAGCTTTAACAGAAGAATATTTAGAAGGAAAGCTGAAGTGATTAATTATTACACACTAGACAGTTAAATATTTATTAAATACCATTAATGCACACTGTAGTGAACCAAGTAATATGCACATGAGTTTTTTTATCATTATGGCCATAACTGCATGCTCAAATTGAGCTAGGCAACTTTCAAGTGTTCAGGGTGCACGCTCCCAGGAGAGTCTGAAGCTTTATATAAGATATTCATGGACAGGTAAATCCATTTAATACACTAAACAATCTTTGCAGAAAGGGACATTTCTTCCTGCACCCAGAGTATTTGACCTCCTCAAGCTTCTCACAGAAACCACCCCTGTAGCTCCCCTGCTACCAAAATCTTGCCATGAAAATCAGTTGCAGGGATTAACAAATACCGTAGCTAAAGCTCCATATGTGGTACAAGTCAATCAGTTGACACAGTGTCTTGGTTTGAGACAAATTTGAAGGAAAACATCTGAAATGAACGTCCCTCTGTTAGAAGGCAGATTTCAGCAGCCCCTTCTCCACCAGGTTCGGAAAGAAATTCCTCGTAGGAAAGTGAAAAAAAATGCTGTTTATTTAACGAGCAAAGTGCACGCAGGCACAGAAAAAGAATAATGCTGAATAATAAAACCTCTTGCTATGGAGAAGACCTGAGAAGATTCAAAGTCCTTTCTGTGGATGTGTCTCTCTCTCTCTCTGGAGCTGGGATTCGGCATGGGCCCCCCCAGGCCACGATGTGGGGCCTCTCAGTGATGTTGTTCCAGACCAGAGCAGAACAGTCCCAAGAAAAGAAGAAGAAGCCAAAGTCCCAGGGACAAACTTTCTTGCCTCAGCTAGCAGGCTAGCTAAAAAGCAAAGAATTTTAACTCTCTGTCTCTCTCCTGGGAAATAGAGCCGAAAACTGGGTAAAGCAGGAAAAGTAATTTCCTCCACTCTGCTGCAGCAAGTTATCTCTGCTTTGAACACAAGCCACCAAAAGAATTCTACTGGCTTCCCCCCACTCTCTCTTAAAGGTACAGAAAGGCACAGGATTCCTGTCTGGGCATAGAGGAGGCAGTAGGGGATACAGCATCACAAAGTCACCCCAAGACACATAGTTATCTCAGCCTGGAGTTTTTATCCTCAGTTGATTCTTAGACTTGAGAATTGCTGTTCCTTCTTGTGACCTGAAGACGATTTTGTAAAACCCTTGTGCTCTTCGGTGTCTGCTTGCCCTCACTGTGTGAATTGATGTCATTAAAAATAGCACCACTCCCCACAAACCTTGCCTCTGTTATATCTCGTGTGCCACCAAGGCAACTACTCTAAATGGTAAAATTAATGAATGAAATAGGGATAAAAAGCTTGATAGAGTGGTAATAAAGCTACATTTGTCTTCTAAAGAGCTGCCATGGCAGCCAGGAAACCTTGAAGGAATGATGCCTTGCAGGAATATACAAATCTCAGCAAAAATATCTTTTCCAGCTTGGTGTGACAGAGTCACTTCTCAACAGAAGGGATATCAAAGAAAATGAGAGCTAGGAAGAAGCACAGGCATCTAGTGTCACTTGGGTTACCCAAAAGTATCTAAGGTTGCTACACATGACTGGCAAAATGACACAGAATTTATGGGAGGTTAATATCTGTCTGAACAGTCATTTGCAGGCTCTGGTGAGATCTGAGACAGCCCAAGGTTTCAATTTTCAGCAAACTGAAATGCTGTCTCATGACTGAATGCTGTTGCTCCATTCCGTAGATGTTGCTGCTTACTCTGGAGGTTGCCTGTTTTGGAGGGATAAAAGGTTTGATGTGAATCCTTTTCATTTTGAATTATGGGAGTTAAGTGAAGAAGATATAGGGAGGAGTATGAAAGTGGGAGAGAGATGGGAATGACTGTGGGAAGAGGGAAGAAAGCTATAATTCTTCAGCACTTGGAAGAACAAAAAGAGAAGGACTTTACATGCAAAGGGGAAACACTGATGCAGAGCTCAAATGGGGGAAGTATAAATTCAGTTTTTGCTGTTGATTGTTGGAATTGTAGAGTGATTTATTTGGAATCTGAAACCCTTAACCTTTTCCAACTACTGAAAAGTATGTGCTTTGGTAAGAATAACTGCACAGTTACTGATAGCATGGTAGCTTAAATAGTTTTCCATTAAAAAAAAAAAAAAAGAAGGAAAAAAGTAAAAGTGTAGCTTTTAAAAGATAAAGTCATCTTCATTTTGATTCAAACAATTTTTCAGAAAAAAAAAAAAAGGTTTAAAATGTATTCCATGTATTAAGAGTGTTTCTATACTCCAAGAGGCTTTCCTTTGGGTACTGTAAGATGGTTTATTATCCATTATCTGTAACACAAAGATAATGAAAGTGGTTCTATTGTACTGTACGTGAAACCCACAGGAATACCAGGATTTGACAGTCATGATATATCTCAGTTAGTTTCTAATGTGTAAAGCCATCACCAATCATAGAGAAGACAGTCTGTTGGTTAAATAAGTCTACAAAGTAAGATGATAGAGTTCTTCATTTATCTTCATTGAAACAGCTTTGACTGCTGTGTGGTTGATAAAATAAATCTAGTCCTATTCAGAATGTCTCCTCTCTACCCATTGCAAGCAAGCAGTTTCTATTCTCCCGTATCAATTCGTATGCAGCCCTCATCACCCACAAGGTGGGAGTATCTTCCATTAGCACCTTGAGTAAAGTGACTCACACGTGTCAGCTGTAGATCATTTTCTTGCTCATCCTCTCCCAGGGGAGAGAATTGTGTATGCAGTGAAGCATTTTGATTGGAAGATTTTTTTTTTAATGTTTTTATGAAAGAGATGGTAGGTCAAACAGATGGAGAGGTTCTTTATTGCCCTGACAGGTTGTAGATGCCCCATCCCTGGAAGTGTTCAGGGGCAGGCTGGATGGGGCCCTGAGCAGCCTGATCTAGTGAGTGGCACCCCTGCCCATGACAGAGGGGTTGGAAGTAAATGATCTCTAAGATTCCTTCCAATCCAAACCATTCCATGATTCTATTACATTTCTCTACTTTTAGGGGAGCTCATATTATTTAGGAATAATCCCATGAAACTCCATGAACTTCACAGTTATATAAAAACTTTAGTGCTGACATCAGACCTGAGCAGCTGATCACAGTCTCACAGCCTCTGTTTTCTACAAAAGCCTGTTCCTCTCCAAAGGTTATAGAGACACTTGAAGCACACACATGCATATATATGATGCAAATTTTACTGTTAGACAAGATGAATATAACCTCTCTCCCTTGAGGACCATAAATAAGGCTCAAGATTCTGAATTTGTTTTGGTGTCAACAGCAAGTAATGATAAAACCAGACAACTGTGTTTGTTATGTCTCCTGGACACACCAGATCCAATGCAGACAGGATCTGCAGTTAATGACTTAATTCTAAACTATATTTCATGGTTTTAACTCAGACAAGAAGTGGGAAAACCATGAATATCAGAGTCATTGCTATAGCAGTGTTGAGTCTCTTTGGACAGCTGGTGACAAACAAAAGACATCACACAGTGTGGGTCAGTAAGAGTATAAATCATCAAGGAATGCAGAAAGGGGAATAAACTATAGACTGTGTTGCCTGAACATAGAAATGAACTCTCTAGACAAGAGCTGTTTCTTAGTAGAAGCTGCTTAAAGTGTTTTTCTTTCCTCATCAGCATCATCACTGGCCCTTTTGGGTTTAATTTCAACAAGCTGTTTTTTCAAGTCAGACCTGGACCTGCTTTCCAAGTTTTGTGCCATGTGTACTGCAGTGGCGTAGACTATACACGGTGAGAGGTTGCTGATGTGAGTCTATATCATTTTATGACTGCATTTAAATGCCATGCAGCACCGGGGAGATGTTGACCTTTGGAACCCTTTTCCAATGCGTTCTTTGAATGTACTTCAGTATGAAAACATTGCCTTGGAAGTTTGACAGATGTGTCAAATGACTCAGGGAGGTCAAAGATAAGAACGTCTCCCTGTTAATCATCCCTGATGGTAGCAAACCATCTATCATGTCACCAAGACCTTTCATGTGCTGGTCTGACACTTGATTATATCAAGTTCAGGATATGAAATGTAATTTTGCAAGCTTGAGATTGCCTTGGACTTGTATTTATGTGAAATTTCAGTGAAAAAAAAAAAAAAAAAAGAAAGATATTTGATTTTTCCAGAGAAAATAAGTCTTTACTGATTAGAGTTTTTCTGGAATACAATTAAATGTGTCTTAGTCATTTGTTTACAGTAAGGCTAAGAATGGCATTTTATAATGAGGATTTAATATTTTAAAAAACACACAAGAAAAAAAACTAACAGCAAAACCAGTGATAAATTGTTGGAGAAGAGAGAGGAAAAGAAGAAGGTCTATCAGAATGAGATTGTAAGTTGTGAGTAATGTGCTACTTAAAGTAAAGGTATTTTACTTATCTGCCATCCCACATTTAGTATAATTGTGATTTCTTTAATGTGTCAATGCAGGAGATACATTAACTGTTCAGGTTTCAGTAACAAGAATGAAAAATCTGTTTTTTCCTGAAATGGTATTTATAGATTACAGTAAATAGTCAAACTTCCATTTAGACTGGTATAGCACATAAAGCACATATAGCTCATAAAGTGCTGTTATTGTTTTGTATCAGAAATAGGAGGTCTGGTCATGAAAACTGACATGTTCATTTCAAAATTTACAGGGGAACACTTGTTAGCTCTGTGAGGACAGCAGTGCTTCCATTTAGCTGAGTCATGTGATGATACCGGGGATAGCAACATGACAAAATAGATGAAATGTCTCCTTTTCTTTATCTTTCACAAATCCTCAAAGAAATTGTAGTTCCTAAAACCTCCAGTCATCCCAGATTGGTTTGCTCTTACCTTTAAGTTATCAGAGATCAGAAACCTCAGTGTCCCCACTGTGATCGTCTGTAAGATAAGAGCTAAATGGTGCCGTGGACGACAGAAAGATGTCATGAAACTATCAAAATAAAGAATCTCTAGCATATAGCTATTGCACATACAGCATATAGCTGCATCATATTTTGAAAAGAAATAAGAGAAAACTTAAGCATAGGTTGCATTTAAAGCTGGGTAAAAGGGTAAAGACAATTAAATTTCCCCTCCTTCCTTTGGCAACACCGATGTCCGTGGTGCAAGTCTGTCAGATTCCAACATTCAGCTAAAACTGGACTGAATTCAGGAGTGTGTGGTAGAAAGGGAGGGGGGACCAGCACACAGCTGCTAATGTCCCTAGTTAAACTGGTGTCACTTTTCCTCTGGAATGAACAGTGAAGAAAATGTTCTGTAGCAGAGAATAAGCATCACATGTAATTCTTAAAACTCTTTCATCAAAATAAAATCCCAAGCACCGTGGTTTACCTAGTTGTACTGCCAGTGCTCCTTCTGCTGGAGACTGATTGCTTAGTCACAGAAATAATATCTGACTTCAAAACAGAGCTGAGAAATAAAAAAATATTACAATCCAACACAGGGCTTTCATCAAGGGGCAATGAGTGCCACTTGTATACATCTCAGTCAAGGATACTTTGTGACTTTAAATTATTCTTCAGCAAAACTGTGAGAAAGTAAGATCAATTTACTTTCCTCAGTAAAAATTGAGGATTGTGATCAATCCTTCATGGTGCTTTGTAGCACTTAGTCCTATGAGGTCTAGATCATCCAGGCCTGAGTTCTTCAATTTGTATTTATACTTGTGAAATATATTACTGCTAAAACCCAGGAAATACTCTTAAATTAGCCTTTTACATTGCATGTGAGCTGTAGTGGAAATTGCTGCATTAAATGATTAAAATAACATTTATTCAAGTAAATATAATGTGCAAAATGTTTGCTCATAGCCGTTTACTGCATTTATTCATCAATTCGTTGATGTTAAAACCAGAATGGTCTATAAAGACAAAGGGTTCACAACTCAGAGAGCAGTTCACCCATTCAAGCCATGAGCAGCCGGTGTCTCCAGGAGAATGGTCTGGGAAAGTGTCAAAGGCTTTGCTGAAGTCCAGGTAGATACATCCACAGCCTTTTCCTCACCCACTGAGAGAATCATTTTGTCATAGAAGGAGATCAGGTCAGTCAGTCAGGACCTGCCTTTCACAAATCCGTCAGGCCAGGCCGGGTCCCCTCCCCGTCCTCTGTGGGCCGTGTGATGGCACCCAGGATGAAGTGCTTTCACGATGATCTGGTTACCCACACAATGAGCTTACACACAACTTCCAGCCATTTTCAGCACATTCTGTTCATTTGTGCCTTTTGAAATGCTGTATTTAGCTATTTCCTGGGTTTCTTATTCTCCTCCAGAAAGTACCAGAGGTATCTTAGGTAGAACATCATCAGTCCCTTGATGAATTGCAATCATCCTGCTCATCAATCTAGTACCAGCTGCTCATCAGTTAAACTGCTGAGTTTTGCTGATACCGACACTAGCATCTGCAATTCTTTCAAAATCAACAGTTGCCCTGGAAGTCAATCCCAAAGAAATTTATTTTAAAGTTAGGCATATAATGCAAATTTGACTTGTTCTACAACTGGTACCCCAGGGAGCCATTTGATGTAAGATGAATGCTAATTTTAGAAGGCAACTGCCCTTTAAACTCCGTGGACTGTAGAGGGAGCCTCGGTGATTAGCTTAGATTTGACTTTTAGATGGCATAAATTCAGCAATAAAAATCCCAACCTGCATGCCTAGAGTTTATCGGTATTTAATCAACAGATCTTATTCGTATGCAGCTTTCTATTTTAAAATAAATGTAACTTAGTTAATGAAAACAAGCTGAGACAACAAAAGGAAATTCTACACTTGTAGTGGTAGCTATAACTAATTCCATGGAAATTTGCGCTACTCTACCTGCAAGTAAGACTTTGCTTTCAGTTCCAGCTCCCAGTGCAGAGGTATTGATTGTACATATGGGGACTGACCCTTTCTTAGAGGCATCTCTAAATACTGTGTTGTCAAGATATTCGAGCACCTTAAGGACTGAGAATTTAGCTTTTTATCTAATTCAACAGTTAAATAATGATGGAAAAGATTTTTTTTTATACATGTGGTAAAATGCAACAGTTAGATACAGTAATAAGAGAAATGTGTATGTCTAAAAAATCCAGTGCAAGCCAAGCCATCATTAACAAAAAAGAAGATATGAAACGGAAGGAATCTTTCATATACATTGGTTTGAACAATTTCCAGGTCTTAGCAAATCGCTACCTACCATAACCTTTTGTTTGGTCACTTTTTTCACCACATTATACGAGGTTTACAGCCCATTAAGATAAGCCATGTCCCTTGGCCATTTCTCTTTCTGTAAATAGGCTATCAGAAGTTATTTTGGTTAGAAAACAACATTGTTAGAAATTAAGGGTTATTGAAGAGTATGCAACAATAATTACACAGAATAATCAAATCTGTGTAATGGCCATCTTGTCCACTTGGAATATTAATCACACATTTCAGCACAAAAATAGGTCTAGGCACAGCCTGAGCTCCCTGGAGGGAATCTGGGATGTTCTGAAAATCACACCTTTCGAGCACCTGAATCAAACACTTCATTGTGAAGCAGGTTAGGAGCTTGGTCAACCATCCTGTCTCAGGTCAGTTTATTGCCTTACACTCCTCCATTGTCTCCCCCATACTGAGAAGACAATAAGGAGCTGACAACAAAGACAAGTTGAGGAGTTCTTGGCCACCCTAGGGATTAATGAGGTAAATGCACTGAGTGCACATAAGATCTCCCATATTTATTAAGAAAACATAAGATTCAAACTTATGACTAAAATTCCATAGCTCTTGCTGATGCCCATGATGATTTTTTGCCTTTTCTTTTATACTCCTTTTATACCTTTTTATAACTTCTGTATTCTTAAGTGCTTTTTGCCTACATTCTTGGACTTGTTTGTTCAGCTAGGAGACTAAACATTTTAGAAGCTTTGTAGTTAGGGGTTAGTGTGCTCCAGACCCCAAGGTCCTCTCCAGAACACATTTTGTAAACTAAGATGGAACCATCCAGGGGAAGGTTCCTTGGGGAGGGGGGGCTCACTCAAGCCTCTCATTGGGGAATTTTTGATAGATATGCTAATTAGTAAGATCAATAATGTTATACCAGATCTTTTGGGGGTGTGCATTGCAGTGAGCATTGAGGTGCATTTGACCTGTATGTAGTGCACCTAAGGATCCTTAAAATAAATACCAAGGTAAAATCCCTTTTTCCCTTCTAACCATGTTTGACTCTTCATTTTAAGACCAAGAAAAGGCATCATTGCCACACTGGTATTTTGAAGTTGGTATTTGAAGGCCAGAAAAATGGGACTGCACATGGCTTTTGCTTTTCTGGTCGTCCATAGACTGTGTTATATAATTTCATGTTCAAGGTTAGAATTTGGATTACTTTTTATTTAGTATGTCTTCAAGATTTTTCAAAAGACTTGTTGAAATGAGTTTAAAATTTTATTTGCAAACTGATTAGTTGGGAAGGTGACCCCAGTTTTAAGTCATTATTTAAAAAAATTTTTAAAAAGGTAAAAAATGGACTGTCATTTCTCTCCCTTTTAATTAAGTTTCTAGAAACTTTTTAAGGAATTATTTTATGGGTTTTTTTCTGTCTTGACCTCTTACCAGTAGTGCAAGGTTCTATGCAATCTGCTTTTAGGGTCAGTTGAATACCAATAAAGAGAGTTTTAACTAATTGTCTGTAGCTGGAACTAGCTTAGTCATTGAAAAATTTTAAGGTTCAGTATCAGCTTCCTAGTTTAGTAGAACTCTGTTTAAGACCAGACTAAACAAGCTATTTTTATCAGTGTCTTGGGGTGACTTTATGATGTTGTATCCCCTATCGCTGCTCTATGCCCAGAAATTAATTTTGTGCCTTTCTGTGCCTTTAAACTGAGCCTGAGAGGGGGGAGAGGAAAAAAAACCCAGTGAACTTTTCAATACAGTTGTTCAAGGACACAGATACATACTCCTCTGCGTTCTTCTGCTGCGGTAGCAAGAGTGGAGGAAGAACCCTTCTTGCTTTTCAGCCAGCTTTNAGAGACCACGCCTACAGAAGGACTCTGAAATCTTCCCAGGTTTCTCTCCACAGTGAGAGGTTTCATTATTTAGCATTATTATCCTTTTCCTGTGCGTTTATTAAATAAATAGTTTTTATCTCTTTCACCTTCCTCCGAGGAAAATTTATTTTTTCCCGGACCTGGTGGGGGAGGGGTGGTTGTAACCTGCCTTCTATCAGAGGATATTTTCCTCCAAATTTGTCCAAACCAACACAATGAGCTAAGCATAGAATGTATTCAAAAGACCTGAAATTCAACAAAGAGAATTAGCAGTTACATGAAATGCAGAATATCTCCCAAACAGTAAAAAAAAAGTATCTATATTTTTGTCTGAAAAATAAGAAAAAAACCAAGTGTTAAAACTCAGTGAGGAACATGGAAATACCCAAGACCAAGCATTCTCTGTTTCCATTACAACACTGAAGTCAGTGGCAGCACATTCAACACTTGCTGCTTAGAAGATAGTTCTCTGACAAACCCTGTCTGTACCTCAAAAGAGCACTAAATGGAATATATAAGGTAAAATCTGATCATAAAACAGGTGTATGTGTGGTGGGTTGACCCTGGCTGGATGCCAGGTGCCCACTAAGCCCCTCTGCCCTTTCCCTCTTCACCTGAACAGGGGAGAAAAAATATAATGAAAGACTTACAGGTCCAGATAAGGACAGGGAGAGATCACTCACCAATTACCTTTATGGGCAAAACAGACTTTCTTTGGGGAAATTAATTGAATGTATTACAAATCACCTTAGAGTATGCTGAAAAATAAAACCAAATCTGAAAAACACCTTCCCCCCATTCCTCCCTTCTTTCCAGTGTCAGCTTCACTGAGTTCATCACATGTGTTTACTGCTCCTTCTTCTGCCCTCTCTTCCCCTGCTCCACCATGAGCTTCCCATGGGGTCACAGCCTCCTTTGGGCATCCCTCTGCTCCTATGTGGGGTCCTGCAGGGACTGTAGGTGGATCTCTGCTCCCCATGGACCCTCACATGCTGCAGGGGCACAGTTGCCTCACCATGGGCTGCACCAGGGGCTGCAGGGGAACCTCAGCTCTGGTGCCTGGAGCACTTCCTGCCCCTCCTTCTGCACTCACCTTGGTGTCTGCAGAGCTGTTTCTCTCATGTGTTCACTCCTTTCCCCCAGCTGGTGTTTCACAGCAGGGTTTTCTTCCCCTTACTAAACATCTTACCCCAGAGGCACTATCAGCATCACTGATGGCCTCAACCAAGGCCAACAGCAGGTCAATCTTGGAGCCAGCTGGCAGTGGCTCTATCAGACATGGGGAGTAGCTTCTGACATCTTCTCACAGAAGCCATCCCTGCAGTACCCCCTACCAAACCCCGGCCATGCAAACCCAACACAGCATGTTCCTTTTGAAATGCTTCTTTGGGTTAATTGGATTTTCTTATTTAAAGATACATATTCTTAAAACAGATTGATGAATAAGGGTGGTCAGATAGCAATAAGACAGTTCTAGATCAATAAGCCATACCTGAATGAGTAAATGAATGTATTTAATTACTAACAACTTGATTGAATATTCACAGGATACAGGCTCAAATATACTTACTTTAGCTCTTGCACTGGAAGTGTTGCAACCCCAGATTCAAGAAGAAAAAAGGAACAATTTGTCCAGAATAAGAGGAGACTTTTAGTGCAGTGGTTGTTTTTTTATCCCTCTGACATTTACAGATGAAAGAGTAAAAAAATAAAAATAATGCAGTTGCTGTTTTTTTCCAGGTGACAGGTCTTTTCCAAAAACATCTGACTGCTATGATCAACATGTTTTGCTCAAAAAATATCTCTGACTTATTTTGTGAAATGTCAGAACAATAAAGCATTTCTCTTCTGGAAGCTGGCCTGAAATTAGCAAAAATTGCTGAAAAGCCCAGGCATTTCAGCTGTAGCCAAAGTACCCCACCTTGCGTATATTTTTTCAAGGATGTAACAATCACTGGATTTTGGCTGGACATATGATATTTTCTGGAATCACTGATTTTAATTGGTGATGTTAAAACTAAAAGGCTCCTTAACACAAGGCAAGGCTCAATTGCAAATAACACAAAACTGGGAGGATTGGTTTGTTCACGAGATGGTTGTGCAGCCATTCAGGAGGACCTTGCCAGGCTGGAGAAATGGGCTGACAGACCTTTGTGAAGTTCCACAAAGGGAAGAGCCAAGTCCTGAACCAAAGGAGGAATAACCCCATGCACCAGCACAGACTGGGGTCCACATCAGTAGAGAAAAAGATGAAGGTCATGGGGGACACCAAATGGCACATGAGCAGCATTCCCGGGCAGCAAAAAGGTCAACAGCCTCTCGCTGTGCATTGAGCAGAGCAGTGATGGAAGCTCAAACCACCTAAGCTGGTTCTAAAGCACCATGAATGGAGTTAAATGCAGGCTTTGAATTTCGCACATTTTGCCTAAACAGTTTTAGAAGCACACCTTCAAATAATTTCATTGAGAAGTATTTATTTATCCCTATGACTCAATCAGGTTAAGACACATGCACTTCCTTAAAAAAGTCCTGTCTCTAGAGAATTTATCCAATAAGAAAATGGGTTAACTTGGATGCAGAATTACACAACTGCAATTAACATGCTACCACAAGCTTGTCTCCACACAGCGCTGCACTGAGCTTTATAGACATATCAGTGTGAGCTGCCCTAACTCACGATCTCTGAAATCTATGTATCATTACCCAAATATTTATTTTTTGCAGTGATAAATCCACAAATTAGTTGCAAATTTATATTTGACAATTCTTGTCCTGTGGATAGTTTAATTTTAAATAGACTTGCCAGGATTCATTGAGATGACATTTTGAAGGAAAAGAGCAGTCTGAAATAGCATGGTATGTCCTGGTTCATCTCGTATCAATGGACTTGTTCCCAGATCCTTGGCTACCCTTTGTTGATGCCTCAGTTTCTGATGGATATAAATTCAGCACCAGCCAGGAAAAGGCTGTTGCTTTCTTTGAATAAGAAATCCACATGTACATTGAAGAGCTGACAAAAAATTTAGTTACTCAGAATGCCAGGTCAATTTTGACTACTGCCTTCTGTTTTAGGGATTTCACTATTTTTTGAAAATATTAATTTAGGTTTATCCAAGGTCAACATGGATCTCAAGGAATGTGACTTCTTGATCTCATTCCTATGCATTTTTCATTTCAGTTCCCTTGTTTTCCTTCTAAAATGGGTGGTGTTCTGTTTTTGCATTATTTATTGTCCCCTGTTTGTGTGTCCTGAACTCTGTAAGGAGAAGGGAATGAGATGAGTCCAGAATATTTAAAAGGTTAAAGTCTGTTGGTAAGTCCATTAAGAGTTTATAGTTTTTAAACAGATTTTACTGGCCATTAAAATTCTGATGCCTTTGCCTGGCAAAGATTGTAATGAGAACAGAAAATGGCGTTAAATGGAATCCATTCTGAAGATGATTGCAAAAGATACACGCCTAACTCATTCTCATTATAGCTTTGTGTTGGTATAATTGAGAATGTTATTCAGATACCTGAAATACTTGGAGAGAATTTTATTGTGATTGTAAAAAGGTGCTACTTAATTTGATTTAAAATTGGAACTGCAGTTGCCTTCTTTTGCCATTCTGCACATGGCACAGGAGCAGCTGACGCTGATTTTGTGCAGCACTGCAGGAATATTTTTCTCTTGCATAAGCCCAGCTATTGACATTCAAGACATCTATGCATGGGTTTAAGACTCAATTTGTCATCATCCACAAAGCTGACATGTCAGCTGTTCCTGTCTTATTGTTTAGAGTGAAACCAGGCTACAGAAAAATCCTGCAGGTTTAGATTGTGTTGAAACATGTCCTTCTCTTTGTGAGGATGATCTCGAGCACACTGCCTCACTATTTACTTCCAGGTAGGGTTGTTCGGGGTTTTTGATTTTTTTTTTGGGCTATGTCTCCTATAAAGATCTCAGTGTGGCCTGCCCAGGAATCTGAGAAGCCTCAATTCAAGCTGGTGCATCAAGCTAATATGAAACCACAAAGTTAACTTTAAGGAGTGCTCAAGCAGCTCTTAGAGCAAATGGTTTTGGGCAAACCAGTAAAGAGGTTCTGTAACTGCATGGAAGAGACAAGTCAATTCATACCTGTGAAGTTTTAAAGCAAGGAAGACATGCCATTCCAGATGCCATTTGCTAAAAGTTCAGTGGAAAATCATGGAAATTTGGTTTGCAACTGCTGAAGAACATTATATTTACATCCTTCTTTATTGACTTTCATGGAAAAAAATCTTCAGCTACTCTGCCTAAAGAAATAATATATATCTATCTTTTGCAGTGACCTTAGAGATAACCCGGTACTAAAAACCCCAGACAAAGTACTGAAGTTTAGAATTCAGAATTCTTATTAAGAAAGAAACATTTGCACCTTTGTCTGTTATTAGATAACATGCTGGTAATATTTTCAAGGGACCCACAATGTTTCACGAGCCTGGCTTCCAGATCAAAAACCAAGGGCTTGGGGAAAAAAAGCTTAGCTTTACCTGTGTACCATATCCAGATTTCATTGCTTCTAAGAGCAGTACAATCAACAGCCAATAATTTGCAATACAAATTAACACCTTTTATTTAGTGACCAGTAGAAGAAACTGCACAATAAGAAAAAAAAAAAAACAAAAACAAAACAAAAACGAAAGCAAAGACCAGAGCACGGCATTGTATTTTGGTGAAGAAGATCATTGGAACCTGCTCTCATTTCTTTCCCTTGAGCAGTGTAACACAAAGATTAGTCGTACCAGAAATTCAGTGTGAACGTTGTATTATTCTGTTGCAAATATCATTTACCCTTTAAGAACTCAGATGCAGAACAGAATAGAAGGGAAGGAACTAGTGGGTTTTTCAGACACACAGCAAAAACTGAGGATTTTAGCAGAAAAAATATATTTTATAAAATTTGTAAGAATGATGGAAAATATAATTCAAATTTAATAGCACTTGGAGAATTTTTTCTTTTGTTCTTTTTTTTTTAGAGGAAATGATGTAATTATTTCTAGATGAGGTTGCCTGATTTGAGAGTTCATTTGAGTAAGTAAAATATGAGCTAGTCTCATCATAATTTTTTCCCAGTTTTCATGCACAACTACTACCTGAGGAATAACCTATAAAGAAAGAAAATTTGAACAACATTTAAATAACCTTAGGCTTTTAATTTCATTTGAGGCACATCTCAGATCAACTGAAGGTCATAATCAAGGAGATATTTTAAACAATCTGTTATACAGAGTGAATAATTTGCTAAAATCCTCTAGCTTCACACATTCCAAGTGCTTTGTCTTCCACTTTAAAAAAAAAAAAATAAAAGTAGGTGAATTTGGTTTGGGTTTTTGGAGACTTTGTTTATTTGTTTCCAGGAAAATATGGGTTGGGAGAGAAAGAAAATTCATAAAAATTACTCAAATTCCCTAAAACAAAAACCTGTGCACAGTGCACACCAAAATGTTCACAGTGGACAGTCTCTTCAAAAATAATAAAGGTGGGGTTTTTTTTATATTTGCAAAAATAAAAATATAAGTCCTCCCACCCCAAATAAAGTTTTTCTTGGTGTTAATCACACAGCTCACGGCTAATAATGAACACCAAGTGTAGAAAGACCTCTGCCTTAGCACAGGTCCAAAATGCTGTTAATATTGCATAAGGAAAAGAGACGATCCTTTCAAATCATCTGTCTTGATTCTTTTACCCCAGTGTGTTAGTGATAAATGCCAGTATCAGCTTGTTCTGAGTG
This sequence comes from Struthidea cinerea, assembly GCA_013397865.1. NCBI lineage: Eukaryota > Metazoa > Chordata > Aves > Passeriformes > Corcoracidae > Struthidea > Struthidea cinerea. The sequence continues at coordinate 108,251 of VZTI01004188.1, forward strand.
GCTGTGTACTGAACTTGCTTCAAGAACAAATGAATCCTGTGAAAATCCTTGTAATTCAGTAAGAGAACAGTTAGCAACTGGCAATGAAGCATCCTCTGAGGGAAAGCAAACATCACGAAAATATTACAAGCCACAGGAAAATGTGGAAAAATCAAAGATGACAATCAACTGAGAAGAGGAAAAAAATATACTTATGGCTGGTAACAGCAATCTGAGGCCCATATTCTTTTTGAATTGATTGAGACTCAATATCTCATACAAGTGGAATTAGTACCAAACCTAAGAGAAAGACAACTCAGCCAAGAAACCACTGATCTGTTTTATGCAATGCATGCTGTTCATGCAACTCCATGTATGTGTTTGCCTGAGCACATGTATCTTTGTGTGAAAACACGCATTTGTGTATATTACTTCCCAAGAAATCAATATAAGCCATGTTCTTGCTTAAACTTCTGCTTTGTAATATGGATTCCTGGGGAGATTCATGGCCTGCTAATGTAGTGCAAATTGTCTTACAAGATTCTTAGCAGTGGTCAATATGTTTACTGTTTTAGAGAATAAAGCATTACCCTTGAGAGATATGACTCATATCCCAAATAACAAAGGAATGTTTAGTGAACAGAAAGCAGGGAATGCAAACAGAGCTTACGCTGAACATATTAATTTTAAATGATGTGGCCACATTCTTCAGCACTTGCTCAGAGCAGATTTTGCTTGACATAGTAGAACTGCTTCTGATTTATGTCATGTGAATAATAGGAGAATCTGTGCTGCCATTTAAATGCGCTTCATTGGAAAACAATTCCAAAGGCATGCATTGTTGAACAGCATAAGCAGTCCAACTGCACAAGCAAGATATCTCTATTGATCCAAACAAAATCATTTTAGTCTTAAAGGGAAGAAAATAGAAATAGAGAAAACCAAGATTGCATGGCTTGTCTGGACTTGGCTTAGCCTGTGCTGATTTTAGCTTCTTTCAGTTGTGACAATTGTCTAGCCATCCAGTAAGTGTCATCTAAATTTGTTTAAGCTTTAGTTTAGCTTTGTGTGGTGTACTGCCTATTATTCATGGATAAGTAGTAAAACAAGTACTCTTCTCAGACTGAAGAACTGTCTCATAGCCCCAGAATAAAAATGTAGGGTTTAGGCGAGAACAAGGAAAAAAAGGAGGCAATTAGTTGGGCTTTACACACAAATCATGGTGGCCAGACACTGGTGACCAAAGGTATAAACAAACACATAAACAAACAGGTGTGAGTCAAGTGAAAGAGGTTTCAGGGAAAACAAGTCTATCAAGTACTGGAAAGCAATGAAGTACTGGGTGAGTCACTGGAGGAATGAAAGAGAATATCCTTCTGGAGAGGGACTGAAGGTGATAACCTTCAGAGGCAAATGAACACTGCAGAGGTGAGCATAACACCACAGAAGAATGTACAGACCCTAGAAAGCTTTTGTTTATCAGTCTTAACTCTGTTACTAGATAAACATGTTAAGTGTCATCAAAACTGTCCTGTAGTAACTATTGTGTTTGATTATACTACCTCAATGTCAATTGCAGTAACCATAAATTCTCAGATCTGTATGTAAGGTGTATTTCTTTTGATTCAGGAGTGTGACCAAGATACTCCCTCTCTAGAGACAGTGACTGAATAAGAAAAGTAGAGGACACGGGGAAATAGGGAATAACTCCTGCCCCTGACTGCCACCCTGCTCATTAGCAGCCTGAAATTTAGGAAATTCCTGGGCCAAATATGTTCAAGATTTCTTTAATTAACTAGTCTTCCACGAATTTTTCTAAGCCCTTTCTGGATTAATACGGTGTCTTCTGAAAATAGCTACCACAAATCAATTATGCATTTGGTTAAAAAGATTAAAAAACAAACAAACAAACAAAAAATCCCAGTACTTCCTTTTTTGAATACATAGAGCTCTTCTTTATGCCAGCATAATACAGTGTATCTTACACTGTACATTTTTTAAATAGCCATCTTCTCAGCTATGCTTTAAGGTTATAAACATGGTGTCAGTATTTTGCAACTCATTAAGAGTTAATGAATGATACAGAAGAGAGATTGATTCAGACTCTTTAGGAGTCAAATTTCCTCCAGAAATACTCCACAGAAATACTTAACTTTGCAAATCCTTTATCCTGTTGTGTTTCTGCTAGGTAAACCGATCTTCTTTCTCCTTGGGACTTCAGGGAGTATAGTCTGTAGTCCAACTTAAACACAAGAACAGGCCAACCTGGCTTGCACAGGCCACACTGCTACTTTGGGACCTGGCAAACATAACTAAATATGAGATGATTTCTAGATGGAAACTTAATCTCCTTACACAGCTTATACTCAACATTCTATGGAAATTCATGTCTTTTCATTGTTAAGGAAATACATGAAAGCTAAAAATTCATTCCTTAAATTCATAGTTAGAACAGGTTTCCAAACAAGTTCCTTCATCAAAAGATTGAATATTAACAAAGAAATGACTTTTTATTATGAGCCTTTTTTTTGAGTCTGAACAGCCTTACTTTGGCAGTATGACAAAGACATCCCTAATAGCTTTGCTTTTATGACTGACATTCATCCCAGGTGAACTCAATTGATACCAAGGGATTTATATAAAGGGTATAATAAACAGGTCTTGGCATTTCCAAATTAATTTCCTTGACCTGATATAGAGACATAATCATAATCTTGGGTCTTCTTGCCAGAAAGTTCCCCCATTCCCGTTAGTGTGGGAACAAATAATAGCAAAGTTTAGGCTGTCATTCACACCGGAGAAAACTTTGTGATAGTTCATTTGGATATTAGGAAGAAATTCTTTGTTAATTCCACTGGGAGGGTGGTGAGACACTGGAGCAGCTGTGGATGTCCAATCCCTGGAAGTGTCCAAGGCCAGGTTGGATGGGGCTTGGAGCAACCTGGGATAGTGGAAGGTGTCCTGACCATGGCAGGGGGTTGGAACGAGGCAATCTTCAAGGTCCCTTCCAACTCAAACCTCTCTGTTATTCTATGATTCATTTGAGCCCTTCTCTCTGTTCTCAGTGAGGGCAGACTTCCTCCCTGAGTACTTGCTTATGTCTATGATGAATGGGTGTAAACAGTACAGCAGTGTCAGTACTTTCAGTTTAGATTTCCTTCTTTTTGGTATTTTTTACTCTTCAAATCAGTATGTGAGTGACAGCCTTCTACTGCAGTGGACCTGAGTTCATATAAAGGATTTTCCTGCTGGCAGGGATTTGCTAGCTACAGTGGCTTTGGCAAGCAGAAGCTTGTTGTTAAGGAGCATCAGAGCCCTCATTCAGAAATGCTTCCTGCAGCTGTGTACAGCTGACTGACATCCCCAGTACCTGTGTATCCATGGTCACAGATCACCATAGCTGGGTCTCTCTGCTCTATTGGTTTAATTACAAGGAAGAGTTTGCTTATAAAATGAGTACTCAGGTTTTATACCTCATCGACTTTGTTACATTGCAGTGTCACACAACTGCAGTTAATGTGTTGTCTGTCTTTTATGACCACTCTGACTTTTTCCACTCATCCTTACAGAATTTATTAATTTTATTAACAATGTGGACAGAAGATTGCATGGGATGTACCATTGTTGGCTGAAGACGACAGCAAAGAGCTCTGGACAGTCTAGAACTACAACATGAGAACTGGAAGACCAGCTGAAGCAGCAGCTGTTGCAAGTTTGGAGCATCTCCTGAGCGCTGAGGATGCTCAGAGAGGACACGAATAATCTTAGCCCATCCCTGAGCCACAGAATGATGCTATTAAAAATAACTTCTTTCTGAATGCGAACAAATCCATGCAGAGTAAACAAGTGTAATGCAGAGGTCTTTGATTCAGTAGAAACCTGAGAAATTCCATATGATCCTGCACAGTGTTTATGATTTTACCTGGCTGGAAAAAGCAGCCTGGTTGTGTTTGTTGTGAATGGTGTCCCTAATCCTCTCTGCTGGCACAGCTGCAATACCACACAAATACAGCAAAGAATAAATTGTGCTGCTTTTAATTTCCACACCTTTCCAGTTCAGATAAGTACACAGCATTAACTGCTCCTCGTATAAACCCAACAATGCTTTACACGGCAGAGCATCAGAAGTCTACAATGTTCAGCACAGCACTTCTTCAAGAAAATAATTCCCCTTTTCTTCTTGTCCCAATCTGTGGTCAAAGGTTAATGATCTTAAAATTGTTTCTGTTTTACTTGGCTCTACTCTTACAAAGACCTTATGAAAACAGAATGCTTGATATGAAATCAGAATCACAGAATGATCTGAGTTGGAAGGGATCTTACAGATCAATTAGTTTCCAATCCCCTGCCATGGGCAAGGATGCCACTCATCAGAACAAATTGGTCAAGGCCCCATCCAACCTGGCCTTGAACAATTCCAGAAATGAGGGAGTGAGCTGCATGTATCCTATCCAGAGCCTTGCAAATCTTCACACTTCCTCAGGCCCTCATGCTTCTTTCCTCTATTAATGGTGATGCCCAGCCGCCCTCTTATGAACCTAAACCACTGTTTAACCAACATGGATTTTAAGAACAATGCTGGAAAAGACTTATGAATCATCATAGTTCCCCTGTGATATATGGTGAGTAGTCAGTAGCAATGTCTGGAATTCCTGAGACAGCTAATGCCAGGAGTGTGCTATCACAAGTATCTGACACTAGCATGCATTATCTCTTGAGGTTGGCTGGGCTGTTCCCTGAAAATGAAGAACAAAGCCAGAAGATCCAGTACCATTCTCTCATACAAGCTCTGCCCTGCACTAAAGAGATAATTAGCACTGAATTTCTTTGTATCTCTGTTTGGCACTTTTGTGTTCCCTTCCTTCCCCGGCAAGAAAAGTCAGCAGGATTTTTATCCTACTAGAGGCCAGTGCAGTAATGTTTGCTGAGAAAAGCTTTTCAGCAATTGTTTTCTTGCTGCTGTTCTTTGTTTTGGTTTGGGGTTTTTTCCTCATTCATCAGAAAATGCTGATTCATGCCAAGGAAAATTTTACTGCGGATGCCTTGACTTGGTTGCATTTGGGAATTTCCTGAGGTTGAAGATAAAAATTTGCACCAGAGAACTTTCCCTTCATTGCTGAATAGATCAAATCACTATGGCACATACAGAGTCCAAAGCCCTTGTTCCTCCTTTATCTCAATCAAGATCTGTTCAATAAAAGTGAAATAAATTTCCCCATCAGAAGTTATCATATGAATAAATGCAAAAGTTTAAATTTTTTAGTATCTTATTTTACTCCTGTATAATGAATCTCACTGGCAGATTTGTTTGGTTTTTTTGTTTGATGTTTACAGAAAGGGACTAGGCTGCATTCTGAATCACATGGAAACAAGCGCTTAAACTTAAGTCAGTTAATATACTGGATAGGAAAAGGGATATGTTGTTATTTGTTCATACTTCTTCGGAAGTTCATAAAACTTACTTTTTTTTCTGAATTGCTAAGAGAAAGGGGTGAGTGGGAGAGATGTTAAGCAAAATAAAGAACAAAGATTTAAATAAATGGCAATTATAGAAACATCAAGTGTTCTTTTAACAACACAGAAATGAAAGAAATTCATCTGACTGAAAAAATTGAGGAAACACCTGCACCTCTTCACAGCCTGCCTGGCAAGAACGAGTAGTGAAACTTCAAACTTCTCAGTTGTTAAACTGAGACAAATCTAAGATCTATGCAAAATTGTGCCTCGAGTTCCACCCATGCAGTCTGACTGACTTCACTGAGTGTGAACAAAGTTACTCTTAGACCCTTCAGAGTTACAGAATTCTCACAGGCTTTATTTCCCACAGATTGCACTCTGTTCCTTCAGTCTTGCTGGGAACATTAAGACCATAACATAGAGGACTGAAATAGGAATACTTCAGTACTCTATTCTGTCTTTTCAATGCACTGAAAGAGGATTTGGGGCTCGTAGGAAAGGAATATCTGATCTATATACCTCATCTTTCAGCTAGCTCAAGTAACATACCTCCTGCCTCTCCCACTTGTCTCTGTTGGTCATTCAGGAGAAAAAGAAGAGCAAAGTGAGCCAAAAAGTCTATGGGAATGTGGAAAAAAAAGGACATTAGAAGGAAAACTATAGAGTCATGGAATGGTTTATGTTGGAAGGGGCCTCAAAGATATTCTAGTTCCAAATCCCCTGCCATGTCCAGGAACACCTTCTACTAGACCAGGTTTCTCAGAGCCCCATCCAACCTGGCCTTGAACACTTTAAGGGATGGGGAGTCCACAACCACTCTGGACATCAAAATACTGGGCCTTAAAGGCTTTAAAATATTTCTAGTTCAAGTCTGGTGCCAAAATTAATGCACACTTGTGCAAGAAAGGAGAAAATGCCATTTTGGTTCTATCCACTTCACTCGTACTATTCAACACTCAGAATTTCTAATCTTCAGATTCTGCTGGCATCAAAACTCCAGGCTATTTGGGAAACTTTGGAATGTATGAGTAATTGCTACAGTACACTCACAAATTAAACTAATCCTTAGCGATGATAGTGCTTATCAGGAACAAATCTGGATCTGAAATATTTATCTACTCTTCACCCCACTCTTCCAGTATTAGCATAGTAATCTGCCTTTCCAGTTCAAATACAGCATTTGTAATACTACTTTGCAGTATGTTTCTGATGTCTTCTGCCCTTGTCTGTGTAATTCATGTTTGAAATGCAACAAAAGATTCAGGAGAACAAGAGAACTACATAAATCCTTTCTTAAATCCTTCAATCTTTAGATTAAAAAAAAAAAATCCCCACATTAATGTTTGTAAACCCAATAATGGGACCAGGTCCAACCATTTATGGCTACATTTGCAATTCAGATCCCTGTTAACATGAAGATTAAAGAAAGGATTAGTTTCCAGCTCCAAAAGGCACAGTTTAGCAGCCAAATATGAGTTAATCACCAGATGTGCCAAAACATAAAAATACAGGAAAGATCAAAATCATAATTTCTGATGTCTCGTCTTTGAAACAAAGATTAAAACCATTTTAAATGCTTTAGCATTCTGAATGTTCCTGTAGGACTTGCCAAACTGCTCCTTCTGATCCTGTCTCATTGACGTTAAAAATTATGAAGGCCCCAGCTTGGGTGTCTTTCTGCTGAGGGTAATTTGACAGCGTTAGTGGGGGTGAGATGCTTCTCCCGTGCTCTGACCCGGGGTAGCAGATCTGGCAGATAAACAAGTCTTTGACAAATAGCACTGAAATCCCTGTCAAAAGAAAAGACATGACTCAGACCCAGTATCTGTGCACAGCCCAGTGCTGGCTTTCAGTGACAAATGGTTTTAGTCTGACAGTGTGTTTCACTGTTTGAACTTTCATCTATCAAAACAAGACTCAGAAGGAGGGAGCACAAGAGAAAGCCACATATACAGGCAGACAGCCTGGCCTGCCCACTCAAACAGTACTTACAATTTTTTCCACTCTTTTGGTACCCTTTTCATGCTGTGGAAAATATTCTATTTCTCCTCCCTTTTTTCCTAAAGTTAAAATAATAAACCAAGGAAAGTTTAATTTCATGACTTGCAAATCCAAGCAGTAGTATAGAGCACGTGACATTTTAATGAAATCTCATTTCCATTTCAAATCCTCCACACAGGACACTAAGTTTCACTCACCCATGGACAGAGTCTAACAGTTGGTATTGGACTAATGGAAAATTTAGTTAACTTCCAGGCAGTTATCCACACGTGCTTTGAAGGCATCAGCAAGTAGAAAATCTACACTAGGCAGTTCCTTCTGGATGTTCATTATCTTTCCGTGTTAGCAGCTTAGATCTGGATTTCTATTTTTTATTCTCTGCCTCCAACTTCCAGACAGGAATTAATTTAAAGTTTTTCTGCACTAGAATAAAAAAATAAAACCAAATGAAACACAAAAATCAGTGGACTCTTGTACTGTGTGTCCCTGTCAGGATGTTGGCAGGAGGCTCTGCAGGTTGGGCTCTGTCAGGAGAGGCTGTGAGCAGTTAGTTGTGTCAACCAGCATCCTCTCAGAATCTTTTTCACAAAACCTATATTCTAGAAGGCTGTTTTTACTCTCATTAATTCCATTCCTCTCTTTTAATTGTTCTGTCTCTTAATTTAATATGAAAATTAAGTGATACTTTCTCTTATTTTAACAGACTTATAATCACCAAGTCATCCTACTCTTTTTGTTGTTGTTTTGAATACTGAGCAAATACTGGTTTTCTTCAGGGTTTTGTGATATTCTATTATTATATCCCTTAATAAATATCTAATTCTATATCCAGAGATCTGCTCAAAAATTTCCCTGAGAACCTTGCACATGATTTTGGAGGTATCATGTTTTAATGAAGACAGACAGTGACTTCTTCAGTAACCAGTAATTCAAAATTACCTATTCTGCATCTGTGGTTCAATAGCAGGTATTTTGTTTTGCTTTTTTTTTTCCAAATACAGAAGAAAACGTCAGTGTTTTCTTAAAAATTATTTATAATACTGGTAGAATTATTCTCAGAATTTGTTTCTAATCTGCATAGTCTTTGTTATTTGAACTATTAATTTTCTTTTTGTGCTTGGTTTTTTGTATCAAATTTTACTCTTAGTGGTTTCTAATTTATATCAATTAATACCTTTTTCTTTTATTCCTTTTGATAGATATTTATATTTTCCATGTATTGTCTTAATTTATCCACTAGGACAGGTTAAGAGCTACACAAAAATGGTCTTCTTTACAAATATTGACTCAGTACTTCTCAAATAAATAGTAAAATAGTCTCAGAAATTCTTTTCATAAAGCTCCATTTTTCAAAGATCATACAATTATAGAACCATAGAATGGTCTGGGGTGGAACTGACCTTAAAGACTATCTAATTTCAACACCCCTGCCATGGGCAGGGAGACCTTCCACCAGACCAGGTTGCTCAGAGATACTCAGACACTATTGCTTCCTTTTTTTTTTTTTTCCTTCTACTTAGCTTGGAAACTGAGTTTGTCTGAAATGCCATCTATAACTCATAGAGACAAGCTAATCACTATCTTGGAAGTTGGTGGTTTCCTAGGAAGTGGTGGTTTCCTAGGTTAGGACCATCTTAAGATAAAACAAAATAAAAGTGATTTGGACTATCTTTTATCTTCTTTTATTAAATATAAGCAGGTTATAATCACCAGTCTCTAAGCAACAGACAGATACTAATCCAGCAATTAATTCATTTTTGTCCATATAATAAGGTCCAAAATAGAGCTGGCTTGTGTTAAACATGACACCTCCAGTGAGGAAAATAAAGAAAAAAAGAACCCACCTCTATGTACATGTATTCAAGAACTCTAATGACTAACTACTGTCTGTGTGAGACCTTTAATATGTCTCCAGAATTGAAATTCTCCTTAGTAAAACAGTTTTTCTTTCTGTTACATACAGATATTAAAAAGCAAACCCTCTGTTCTTTGCCTTAAATAAGAATCTTGAATAGACTCCATTTCCATTCTTTGCTGCTTAGCCCTTTGGTCTTTTCACATTGAGATCTGTGGACCTATTGATGCTAAAACTGGTACTGACGTTGCTACCAGTGAGTGACACCATTTTTTTTCTTTTCTTCACCCTTCAGATTCTCTTGTTCAACCCTTTCAATTTTTGCTAAACTCATTGTAAGTGGAGCTGGCAATTCCAGGCATGTAAATTAGCCCAATGTCAACATTACAGTCATTCCACTTGCACCTCTCTTTTCTCAGGAGTGGGAGAGCCAAGTCTGGCCCCAAGTTTTGTACCTCAGATAACATTCCTTTAGCTATCTAAAGGAAACTAAACTAAAGGAAAGGGTAAAATTTGTTTCATTGTGTTTATTACAGCTATTTAGTCAGAGTCATAGTTTTTCACTTTTATGCAATTTAAATCTAAATTTTATCTGTTCACACTTCACTTTTCCAACTACTTTCCAGTGAGACAAAGTCTCCCTATCTGTCTTTGTGCAAGATGTAGGGTATCCCACACACACAGGTGCCAAAAGGCTCTTGCCATCACTTTTCATTGGTACTGTTGAACCATTATCAAAAGCTGACAACCAGCAGTGCTTAAAGAGACCCCGCTTCAACGAAACTAGACTTCTACAATAATATGGGAAAGGAATTTTTAGCCCAATGCACTCATGGCTTGCCATCAGCTCCATGAGGAGCTGCCCCACGGCCTCTTAGATGGCAATAAGGCACCTCTGGTGAGTCAAAGATTGCACCCCAAGGAAACAGTCAGCATAAGACTTTTACATTTATGTCACTATTTGCACATTACTATTTCTAATCACCAGGGATTGTTTCTTCCACTTCTTTTTTCTCCCCATCCTGCAGTGATTCTAACATTTCTTAATAGTGTATTTTACATAGACATATGTATGTTTTTAATTAGTAATATATTATTTCTTGACAGTGCAACCAAAACTTAGATAAGAATATTCTGAGAAGATATTCATATTGCCTGCAACTTTCACTTACCCATCATTCTTGACTGCTCATTACTGCTCAACAGGTGCAGGCTGCATCCCTCCAACACCTACAGACTAGTTTATTTAACTGCTTTCTAATTAATTGATAAAATTACCAGTTTTGTTGAGACTAACAAGCCATTGCAGTTAACCTGTAATTTTGCCTGAATTAATCAGGTACCGCTCAATGAAGTTTTTGCAGGCTAAGTGACGGGATTGGCAATATGAAGGGGAAAGCCAGTGAAGCAGGGGGAGAGACAGTAATCTCTTTCAGCCTAACAGACTCTGAACTGAATGTCAGTGGCTTCAGCTACTAGCAAACAAGCTGCAAATGTTGCACAAAATCCTCATATACTCTACACTGGAAGTTACAAACCACAATCTAAGGAAAAAAGAGAAATATGCCAAATTAGCACAACTGCAGGCTCCTTTCCTGCTGTTCATGATAGCAGATTCTTTTTAACACCATCCTCTTTTTCCTGTTTCTTAGACGCCTCAGCTAGACCTTAAACTTACCTTGCAGGCTCATTAGGAGAGAGCAATGGTAAAAAGTCAAAATCAGGAGTCTCTGAAGTGTTCAGTTTTTCATCTGGTCCTGTGCAGCATTGAAAATTTGGCTTCACTGTGTGCTGCTATCATTAGAGATTCCATATTTTTGCTTTAGTGGCACTTTGCCAGTTCTCTCTGTGTTCTCTCCTGGATATTCTGGGCAGTTTAATGTTTTTGTTTTTTTTTCTGGTATGATAACTGCTTAGGGGAATTCGACTCTGGAAGGTAAAGCCACATATTGGGTGCATTTGACATTCATATAATCATAAAATCTTTAGGGTGAGAAAAGACCTCAAAGACATTCAAGTCCAATTGTTAACCCAGCAGCACCATGTTTACCCCTAAACCAGGTTCTCAAGTGCCACGTCCACGTGCCTTTTGAACACTTCCAGACACCGTGACTCTACCACTTCCCTTGGCAGCCTCTTCCAATGCCTGGCCACTCTTTCAGTGAAGAAATTTAGCCTGATACCGAATATAGGGAAAGCTCCCTGGCACAGCTTAAAGCCATGTCCTGTTGTCCTGTCACTTGTTACCGGAAGAAGAGGCCAACCCCCCGCTGTCTACAACCTCCTTTCAGGGAGTTGTAAAGAGAGATGAGGTCCCTCCTGAGCCTTCTTTTCTCCAGATTAAACAACCCCAGTCCTCTCAGCCTCTCCTCACAAGAATTGTTCTCCAGACCCTTCACCAGCTCTGTTGTCCTCATTTGGACATTCAAAACTTCTGGGCTGTTACCAGCATTCACAATGCAAATTTCCAAGAAAGATTAAAAAGAAAATAAGTTTAGTATGCTGCCTCACTCTTTGTTAGAGTGAATGCATCTTTATTTAAACATTGTTGAAAAAGTACCTTGATGTCAGCCCCACAAATGGGACTTTTTTGTCAATGACGTTTTTAAATTTTATTTTTCAGAGAAAGCAGTGCACTGAAATGAGCATGAGCATGTGATGTGCAGTTCTAATAAAATACATCCCCATACAGAACTGCTCTACACGCCTCTTTAGAATATTAAACTACTTTTATTCTTTTATATGCTATTTAAACTGACATGAAGATTTGTGGATACTCAAAACCCGGAGACTATAAAAGAACATTCATAGAGATGTAAGATAGGAAGGATTAGTTTGTTTGCTGTTTGTTTACTTTCTCAATATAAAATATGTTTTTGAGCTAACTTGACCTCTATCACTTACTAGGTGCATGAATTGCTTACTGATGTCTGAAAATGCTTCAGTTCCATCTTAGCCACTTCATTTATGTGCAGAGATTTACTACTGCGCCCAGAAGTTCCTTGTTTTGTCTGATTTAAAACATACAAAAGTCTCTGAAAATGTTTCTTATGTGTAATTTGGCCAGTTTGGGTCAGCTGCCCTGGCCATGCTCCCTTTCAGCTTCTCGCACACCTGCCCCCTGGCAGAGTGTGAGATACTGAAAAGTCCTTGAATTGGTGTAGCTCTCTCTGGCAACAACGAAGACATCAGTGTGTTATCAATGCTGTTCTCATACTAAATCCAAAACACAGCACAGCACCAGCTACTAAGAGAAAACGAACTCTATCCTAGCTGAAACCAGGACAACACTGAAAACTACCAACTAGTTATTCAACATTAAGGATTAATCAGTTGAACTTGGTGTGGAACTAAATCAGGCATCTTTTCCTGAAATAAAACATATGGAATCTATTTTCCTTCCTGAAAATTCCAGCTCCCAAAGTGTTATCAGTTAATTAGTGTTGATTTTGTTCATTAAATATAAATTCCCTCCTGTCCAAACAGTTTCTGCACTTGCAAGAGTTTTTAAGCAATGTGTGGTTCAGTTAGAGGGCAGGTGTATCGTGGTTAAAGTGTTCACGGCTGTATTTACAAAACTCTCCACTTCTCTCGTGTTTGAAAATGACAGCAAGGTAACTGCTTATCAGTTCAGATTCTCCTGAAAGTCAGGGAAACAGCACACATTTTTAATCTTCCATGTGAATCCACAACTCCACCAGTAGGTGTTTCTACACGTGTGGCTATCAGGGAACCGTGAAAGGGTGCTACAGCAAAGGAATGACTACAGGGAAACTTCCACAACACATCTGGAAAACAGAAAACTTTCTGATTTATTTTTTGAATCAGATCTGAAACCAGCTGATTATAATTTAATAGTTCCAGAACTATGAAGAACTAAGGATAAGTCTCATCTGACCAACACAGACACCTGTAATGCAGACACCTAACCAGCTACCTGGCTACCACATGTGAAACCAGCTCCACTGGACAGTGGAGAAAAACGGGCATTTTTAGGGAGCCGACTCCGTGCTCTAGCTGTTCATTACACAATGAAATAGCACAAACATTTGAAATGCCAATTCGTCCTTAACTTTATTTTGAATTTAGATAGTGAGCTTAGAAACACATCTCTACCCTGTCAATTCTTGCAGCTGATTTCCCCTCAGTGGGTAGGATTTACCCCATCAGCTTCAAGCTTGTATTTTTAGATAGGTTTTGTCACAATTTGGCAGAACTGTGGTCTCTCTGTTCTCTCAGAGAGAGACAAATGTTGGCTTTTCCTGGGATCCTAACCTTTTTCCTTTTAAATCTGGAGAGGATGAATCCCACACGTAGTCTTGATTTAAAAACTATTCAGGATCAATTGACATTTGTATCTAAACACTGATTTTGGACATGAAATGCAAAGAAAATTTTAAGAAGGTGGATCTAACCAAAGAAAATATCCTACCAAACTATATTGACCAAAATTATTTGAATATAGTATTTTACTTTGGTCTTTATTAAAATAGTTGATATAATTCAACTGATGTAAATTAGGATTAACATAACTTTACAGAAATTGACAGTTACATTGATTTACACTGACTTTTATATCACAGAAAATATACAAAATAGACAAATAAATTATTGGAGATTTAAAATGAGTTGTGTAGTTGAATTTTTCCCTCTGTCATAAAGCCTGTGAATATTTTTATCACACTGATCAGTATCTGAAAATTATCACCTGTTTATTTAATTTAGCTGTCCCTTGAGTTACACCTTTTGTGTCTTTCTCTGGATAGATCTTAATTAATTCAAAACATGTAAATGAGGTTTATAGGCTTGGAGTTTCATTGCTCTTTTTTGCTAGTCAGTAGAGACAGATCTTGTGATGCAAATGAAATAAGAAGTTTATTTGATTTTCGGAGGCTTCTTTCTCTATAATGACAGGAAAACAATGACACCAAATAAGATTCTAATTCTGCTTTTTAGTCAGGTGCCTCCAGTGCAGAGAGACCAAATTGAGCTTTGTGTCTGCCATAATGGTAGCTCCATTTGGGGGCTTAAAATATCTCTGCAGTGGTAAAACCATCTTGAAAGCACAGACTGGAAGGAACCTGGCCCGTTCACAGACACTCCACATGATCCACCACTTCTAAAAACTGTTCTCACATCTGATGCAGCTCCGTTTTAAGGCAGAAATTGGTAGGTTTGTTTTTAGTTTATTTTCCACTAACTCAATTTACCCTTCTTATCAAAAAAAATGAGTACTAACATTTCTTTTTCACATAAATGATAAATGCTTGAATTCACTAGTCCTTGCAGTTGTGTTTAGAGGCCATCTGGTGGAAGATGTTTCTTACAGAAGGAGAAAGTATTTAATATTTTATGTTTTTTCTTCTATTATGTGGGACAAAATATTTTATGTAATTAATTATATTTATGATGATAAATATCTATATGTGTGTGTACATATATATAATATATATCTAAATATATATATAAAATGCACAGAATAAAGTCCCAGTCACTGAAATGCACAGTATTCTTTCATTTAATTTCCATAGAAGTGAAAGGAAATCCCTTTAACAATGGAGCAGAGGAGAAAAGCACTCTGAAGTAGTCAGCCATTATATCTTTTCTTTTGCAAATAAATGTTAAAAAAAAAAAATTAAAAGAATGTAGAAAGTGGTCAGGGAGTAATTAATTATCACTATGAAGCTCAGACTTTTATTCAATTATGCACAACTCATGATAATAAAATTATAATATCGTTCCACTTTATAACTCTTTAACCACATTTATTCAACAAAAATGCAAAGATCAGGAAAAGCAGTGAAGAACAGAGCAGTACAATCAGTGAAATGGCATGAGAGCAGTGCGAAAAAAGTTGTATCAATGGTCACTATATCACAGAAGCACAGAATCAAAGGCTGCTGCTTCTAAAATAGCCATCTCATTAATCTGATGTATTGAAGAAAAGAGCCCCACATCTTTTATTTGCATCTTTGTTTGATTTATTCTTAGTAATTCTTTTTATGGAAATTCTATTCCAGAGATTTTGACTGCTTCTGATGCTAGAAAATTTAGTTTTCTTATTTGTTTAAGCAAGTATCCCTGATCTTAAAGTACACAGCTGCTTTCACCTTTGTGTTTCTTTTTCTATTTCCACAAGCTACAGACAAAAATTAATTATGACCCAGAAAAACTCTTTCCATAAACAAAAATGTTCACCTTATCCTTGTCCACAGCAGGAGGATTGGAACTAGATAGTTTGGGAATGAGGGGCTGTGTCACTGGGAATTATTCTTCTGTCTTCCAGGGACCTTGTGTTTTCCCAAGCTTTTTATACCTTTTGCCCAGTTACTGTTCAATAGAAACTTTGATTCCTTGACTTTGATGAATGTTTTAAACTCTGTGGGTTTTTTGATTTGGGGAGTTTGGGGATTTTGCAGTGTTTTTGATTGGGTTTGTGGATTTTTTTTTTTCCTTTCTCTGAAAAAAAAAAAAAAAAGAAAAAGAAAAAAAATGTAGGGAGAGTTTGCATTACCATTAACTTCTGCCTTAGGTATTTAAGAAAAGAGAATCAATCCTGGCTGGAAAAATCCTAAAATAAAATGCATACATACATACCTTCCAGATATCATGTTGTAAATGGATGGAGAAACACTTTAAATCTCTTAATGACATGCCCAACGCAGCACTGCAGAACTGTAGACACTGTCAGGTAACATCTCCTGCTGCTGGCCTCAGGGCATGTTGTGAGATTTCCCTCTGCAAGGACCAATTTGTTTTCAACCTTTTTTTCCAGAGCTCAATCTTCCTACACACTGTTAAAAACCTGAAGATTTGAGTCCTTCTGTAAGGAAAAAGGGTTATGCAGTTTATCAATGTAAACTCCAAATTCCTGCTTCTTTACTTATGCTAAAAAACAAAGGTTTCACTGATTTCACTGGATATGAAATTAAGCCTTCCCTGCCCTCGAGTGATGAAATCCATGTTTCCTTTGTCATGAACATGTCTGATTGAATTAGAGAGAGCGTGCTTTGGGATTTGATCTGGGTCCTCTTTCATGCTTTTAATTCATTATTTGTGATCTGACCCTCTTCTTTTCTTGTTTTAGGGATTTTTAAATTGATTTCTGTTCAACTAATGTCCATCAAAGTGTAAACTTCGGTTTGTCATATCACATGTATATTTTCTACATGCTGTTTTCAATATTCTGTCTTGTTGGAGAATTTATTTTGATTTTTTTTCCTTGTATAGTTTTCTTATATCATTTATATTCTTTAAACGCCAGATTATTTTCAAACTTTTTGCTAGATGTGGCTATTTTACCTATTCAAGATGCACTATAAATGAGAAAACAGTGATAAAGGAAAGGTTCGATTATTTTGCTAGATTTTTTTCTGTTTCCTGATGGGATGAATAAAAAAGTATTAACAAGAAAACAAGTAAAAAATTATGAAGAACTCATTTTCTGTTATGATATTTTGGATAAATAATCACTTGTTCTAAATCTCTGCCATATTTCTGAGCTTCCTGAAACTTAACATGACTACTCAGGGGATGCTTGGGAAACAAGATTTGTTGATGTGGGATCTTTTGAAGCCAGTTCTATTATAAAGCAGATATTCCATTTTTGTGCAAATCACCTCATAAAAACTCTAAATTTCACTAGTGAAATTAACACTAAAAATATATTTTTTTTATTATGTACTAGTAGTTACTTTAAAAAAGCTGAAGTGAACTAAGAAGATTTAAATTTGTTGTATTACTACACAAAGGTTTTCCCTCCATGGTCATGAAGCTGCCAGGTGTGGGTGGGGGACATTGTGGAAAATGCAACATCAGACAGATAATGATGAGTGAAATTGTAATGAATGGGAAAAAAGACAGGGCTGAAATAGAAATAATGTTCATTACCCTGGTAATATGTTCTAAAATTGCTGAGTGCCAGACTGAGCCTCATCTGCTGTGAAATATTCTGATGACCAATGAGTACATAAGTCTAAGTGAATTAGGAAGTCCACCTAAATCAAATAAATCTCATAACTTAGTACTCACAGATCATTATTAAACTTAATATGAAGGATAATAAGGGCTGCCCAGGGAAAATTTTATCACTTGAAATCCATGGCCATAGGTGACTTGCAATTCCCTGTAATAATCAAAGACAAATTTTCTTTGAATTTCTAATAACTGCTTGAAGTAATTTGTTGTTTGCCTTCACTTATAATTTCCATCACATGCAATGATAATACAGTGGTGGGACTACTACAGCACACTCATGAATACAGATTATGTATTTTAGATTTAGTTAGAAACTATTTGCAATTAGTAGAATTATTTGAAAGTATGCTTCATAAATAAATAATTATTAAGAAAAATCTCCAACAAGATACAAATATAACAGATTTTGATATGGTTTTATATTTCAGCAGTCTTTCGTTCCACCAGTATATCAAAAGGAAGTGTTGAAGATTCAAATTGACCTTAGAGCTTCCTTGGTCCTCCCTTTCATGCACAGACTTTAAAATGTTATCAGTCTGGAAAGTAGCTGCCAGTTCTAGAGACAGCATTTCATATCCTCAAGTGGTTTAAGCTAGAGTATTTACATTAGATGAAAACCTATGCCATTTAATATTAGTTGAGTGTTTTATGGCAAGTTTCCATTCAGGTTGAGTTCTCAGTCTGGCAATAGTTATGTAGTTCTCTGAAGATGATCTGTGCTGAAGACTGGCTACCAAATTGTGTCTCTCTGTTGAGAGAGCGGTGTCTTAGGTTACAATGTAAGATGTAACCAAAAGTATGTATTCCATCACCATCTGTTAAAACCAGGTGGGACAATGTTCTGTATCTCTTCCATGACACATCCCTGATAACTCTCTCCAGAGGGATATCTTCTATTAATGGGCCATCTAACCTCACTGCATGACTCATAAAATTACATTACCCCATTGTGCAATGCTGCGCCCAGGGGGAGGAACCAAGCATTCCTACCTGGATATAATCTGAGGTTTGGAACACCACAGGCAGCCCTTACCTACTGGGTTTCCAGAGGACAAGAGCTACATACCCACTACTGGACTTTCAGAGGAAGACCCTTCTACAGGATCACCACTTCAACAGAACCACATCTATCACTTCAGGAGGACTGCAGCCACCACTTAATCACACTGCTACCACCACTGTGCCTGACAGGGTGTCAGGTTGTATCCTGACTCAGTCACTTCAAGCCAGTGTTTTCTGTATTTTTGCCTTTATCTTAATTTTCCTATTAAATTGCAATTCTGACTTGGGATCTCCCAATGGTTTGCTTTTGAACTAGTACAAGTGGTTAAGAAAATCTCCGCCATTAAATAGGAATAACTCAAACACACGTATCCACACATCTGCACACTTTGAGAAGTCCTTTGTAGATGTAACAACATACGGTCTTTGTTTCTTATTTGGGATAGGAGTAGTTTTTGATAAAAGACAGCTAACCCTGGGTATTCTGCTGTTGGCACTCACCACAGCACCTTGGTAGAACACCTTGAAACAGTACAAGAACTTTTTACTGACAGATGCCACTGTCATCTGTATCAAGTTCCCGGACTTTGCCTTTCTTTTTTTTTCAGACATATTACATCGTGAAAGTCATCTTTCCTTCATTTTCCACATCCCATTTCTCTTTCTTCTTTGCTTGAAAGACTAAAATTGCTCATTATCTGCTATAAATTGGCATCAATGGAGTTATCTCAATTTATACCAGCTGGACCAAAGCAGTGAATGGCTATAAAGTGCTGTTCTATTTTATTTTAGAGCTGGCTTGGATTTAACCTATTCTTGTATTTCACTGGCAGGGCTTTTTTTTTTCCTCCATCATCTTGTAATAAAATTATTTAGTAAACAAACATATTAAACTATAATAGCTTTCCTTAAGAATCCGTATATTTATTGTACCAGCCAGCCCAGATAAAGTGTGTTTGAAAAACTGTTGAAGCAATGAATGTACAATATTATGTTATGTAATGGAGGTTTATATGCAAACCCACAGAGGAACTCAGAGAGTGAAGAGGACATAAATAGGCACATTAGTTCTAGAGCTCATTTACTATTGATGCAACTCTTTATTTGAGGCATTCGTGCTATTAACTGAGTCACAATCCTAGAAAGACCATGCAGTTTTTAAAAACTGTTTTAGCTGTATTCTAAAGCATAAAGTTCCCTTGTATCTCTTCTAGGTTTCTAGTAGGTTTGACTCAGATTGGTTTCTATTTCATCTAGATGTGCTTACCTGTTTCTACCTGTTTGCTTTTAAAATCTCCAACCCACATTTGATGAAGGAAATGCCATTCAGTTTGAATCAGGAGCATAATGGATCTCTTTAGGAAAAGAACAAAACTGTCAATGAAGAATAGGTGGGAACAGCATTTTCTAGTATTTCAGTTCGCATTATCCCCACAGCACTAAGCAGTATCTCTCAATAATTTAGCTGGCATTTAACTATAATGTTGTTAACTGATAGAAGTAATTATAGTGCTTTCTTAATATCACAAATCTCTTGTGTGCAGTATAGAAAGCCATTGTATGGTAGAAAATATGCAAAGGACTAACTAAAAGTTCTGACTTGATTTAAATACTGAGTTGAAGTAAAAATATATTTTTTAAAAATCATAACAGGAGCTACTTTCTAAATTCAATCAAGAAATGGGACTACAAACCATGCAGATTCACAGAAGTACAGCAGGACGGTACATGAGATAAATCAGAACTTTAGGTTATAAATGACAGAACAGCAGCAGTGCATTGTGCTGATCTATACCCTCCAGGAATCTGATATCTATATCAAAGGCCAGTGCAATACAAATAGAACAAAGACCTATCTTTTTCTCCAGAAATGTTCTCTATAACCATACCTAAATGTACAACAGCATTAATTTAATCCAATTAAAATGTCTAATCTAAAACTCATTATCTTTCCAACTATGCTCCCCAGAAATACGTATCAATATGAATTTATAATCTGCCTCTGCACAAGAAGAAGGAGAGGCACATACATATATTTAAAATCAAAGGGGATTCATAAAAAAAAAAAAAAAAACTATATATTTGATTAATACTTTATCCTGGCCTGTTGTTTATTGAGGAATAGATGACCAGTCTGGAAACAAGCACTCCAAAATGAAGAGGGCAATAATAAAGCTCCTACCTGAAACCTTGAACTCCAGGTTGTAATTAAGTTGTACAACACTTTTGCCAAGCAAAGGAAACTTGGATATATTGATACATAGACATGTGTGTATATAAGCTCCTTCAAAATTCTCACAGAAAGCAAGTCTCAAATTTCCTAATAAGTAGTTCTCATCCATTCTAATACTATTCCACACTAGCATCCAGAATTACCAGGTATTTTTTTCCCATCAAAAGTTATCCTGATGATATGGATTTTGAGAAGATGCTCGAAGTCTGAATGTTTCAAGCAAATCCATTGTGCATTAGTCCCAAATAATTTGTTTCTGCTTATAACCCCAAAATACAGTGTGCACATGTGAGCTAATAAAGCACATAAACTTTTTAAACATTTTTCATCTGTGCAGTTATTTATGCTTTGAGAAGAAACAATGACGAATGAAACTAATAAAATTTGCAATAATGTTTTCTCTTTCTCTCCTTTCTTCTTCTTCTTTCTCATTCTCATTCTTCTTTCCATTCTCTCTCTTTAGGTCTTCCCCTCCCCTCCCTTTTTTCCTTCTTCCTTTGCTCCATTCTTTCCTTTACTTCTTTCTAACATGCAAAATAAAGAGGAGAAAAATGAGAAAAGGATTGGGGCTGGGGTGGGGGAGGCATAAGAGAAATTAATATCACTGCGAGATGAATTTTATTGTCATATCAAACTCAAAATTTGCACTTCTTTGCTTGGTTCAGGATAGAAAATAAATCTCTTAAATGATAAAATATTAAAATTTCATGTGAAACTGAAATCTTAATTTCAGTCATCTTTATTTATTAGCAAAATTAATGTCATGATTATAGCTATGCAATATTTGAGCTGGTGTTTACATTACATTTTAATTCTACTCTTGAAGTTTCAGCTGTCGGATTTCTTTAACCATAATCAATCTGAGTATTGAGATTTCATCAATCAGATTGTTCTAATAATTCATCTGGGTAGCAGGATGCTTAGATGGATCCTACTGCGATTGAAATGTTGGATTCGCGTTTACAGCGTTGATAAAATGTCTAACGTGCGGTTTTGCTCTCTTGCCTCATCCTGTATAGGTCTAATTGAGAAATTATAATAAAACCAACCCAGTTCAATGTATTGATCCAACTTACCCAGGCCAACATAAAATCCAAAATATGGTTGCAGTTTCCATGTGAATCAGCTAACCATATATAATATTTTTTCCTCCTGAAAAGCAGAACACTTAATGGATTGCACCAAGCATGCTAATTTTGACCAAATTTCAGAATACATTGTAGTTTTTTGTCATGATGGTGCTTTTTTTAGTCCATCTTCTGTATTTGTTCAGCCGAGTTGCCTCTTTTAAGGTGGAAACAGGTCAGGATACCTTTGATGACTCATTTTTCCTCTGATTTATACTTCTCTCCATGTTTCTTTCATCCTTGCTCTCAGGAGCAGCATCTCCTCAAAATTTAATTCAGTTCCTTACTTCCTCTCTGCTCAGCAGTGGTGAGACCATGCATGGAGTTCTGTGACTGTTTCTTGGCTCTCCAGTGCAAGAGAGACATGGACACAGCAGAGAGAGTCCACAGAAATGTGCTCCTCTGGACCTTCCCAAACGCTGTCCTGAAGGCAGCCTGCAGGGACATGATGTGTGACACTTCTGCTTGACCCCCTGTTAACTGGAGACACACAGTGTGAATTTGCATCTCCCTTTTAGTGTTCTTTCTTCAGGAAAGAAACTGGGAAGCAGCTTGAGAGGAGCAAACCTTATGCTCATGTGCAAAGATAAATACCCCATGCACAGTGCTCTGTGTAAAAGCAGTCTTGGGAGCACGTGCAGGAGTGGTTTTGCTCAAATTATGTGTGCAGGGTTGGGTTTGACTCTGCTTTTATTATATAAAAGCAGGACTGGGCAGAACAGAGCAGATTATTATGGCATCACTTAGCTACCAATTATGCAAATACCTATGTCATCAGTTACTGTCAAATGCAGCTAATGCAACTATTTGCTTAATATTCAGTTCACAAGAAAGTTAATGTGCCATTCAACTGAGTTTATTGATCTCAACAATGATACTATGATGCTCTGGTGAGATTCAATTATTGCAGGTAAAGTGCAGGGGTAAGGGGATGGATACCACAGGGGATATAATTTCTCAGCGAGTTTGAGGTGTGAGAGTGGTATATTTGGGATAACAAACAAAAAGTTACTTGTACCAGCACAGTAGAGACAAAATTGTCTAAACCAACAACCAGTTAGGAATTCAAGTTGCTATTAAACCACAGTTTGGACTAATTTCACAAAGTTTTCTACAGCATTGCAGTGTGCTTGCTGTTACTGCCACACACCCCAGTTAGCAAGGCACAGTGGCACAGTGGTACAGCCTCACCTTCAAAGTGGTGTGCAGACTGAGCCACCTGATTTAAGCATTCAGAAATTGGCAGCTATTCCTGAACTTGCTGCCTAAGCTTCTTTCTACAGTCAATGGAGAACAAGAAGTATTTCCTGAAAAAGATATTCCAGACAGACATCATGAATCACTTTCTGATGGAAGCTCTCATACCCTCTACTGATTAGGTATAGAAACTAGATTAATAACTTCACCTCCTAATTTAAAGATGGCTAAAATGAGACAAGATGAATTTGAAATGTACCGGTCCTGGATAATTAACTTGAATTAGAAAAGGACAGAACTGGACATTAATTTGTCAGCTCCCAGCATATCTTTGAAAATTTCACATGCTGTCACATTCAGGGGTCAGAAGACTTCACAGGAGAGGTAGCTTGTGTAGGAATTGGAACACTGTCTGGTGGCAGAGGAATGCAGAAACTGACTGCTTTACCGGCATCACATAGAGATTTTTATTTGAAGATCCAAAAGAACAAAAAGGTTGGACTTGGCTCTCTTTGCTGGCCACACTTTTTACGTTGCAGCCCAGGACACGTTTGGCTTTCTGGTCTGAGAGTGCACATTGCCAGCTCATGTCCAGCCTCTCTTCCACCAGCACCCCTAAGTCCCTCTCAGCAGGGCTGCTCTCTATCAAATATAAGCATGGACAACCATGAAGATAAGAGGGATGGAGCAGGTCTCCACAAGAAAAGACCAAGAGAAGCGGGACTGTTCAGTTTAGAAAACAGAGTGACTTGATTGGGGTCCTTCTGTACCCAAAGGGAGCCTACAAGAAGATGGAGAAAATCTATGAACAAGAGCATGTACCGACAGAACAAGGGACAATGGTTTCAAACTGATAGAGAGTATGTTTTAGAATAGATATTAGGAAGAAATTCTTTATTCAGAGAAGGTTGCCCAGAGAAGCTGTCCCTGACAATATTCAGGCCAGGCTGGATGGGGCTCTGAGCAATCTGGTCTAGCGGAAGGTGGCCTTGCCCATGGCAGAGGGGTTGGAACAAGATGTTCTTTAAGATCCCTTCCAACCCAAATGATTCTGTGATTCTGTGATGATTTTGTGATCTCGATATCTCAAGCTGAATGATGATCTGGTCCAGCCTTTTCTACTTGTATTGAGATTTTCACATCTAAACAGATCCATACTGCAATTACCATCCGCAGATGGGAAGGGAGAAAGCAGATGTGTGTAATCAGACTTTCTATTGTAACTTTTGCTTTCTGTCTTATGTAGTTTCACTATCCATGTAACTTTTATCACACCACAATTACTGTTCATCTTTCCAAGGTTATATTGACTTAAATTATTGACATCTTGGAGTTCTAGTTCAAGAACTGCAGCATCTGTGTCCTCTGTTTCAAAAACCTGAATAGGCTGAACCTGTATAATAAACCAAAAAATACTATTCAAACACTGATTTAAGATTAAAAAGTCTGTCAGCACAGACTCACTGTGACACATTGACTTTCTCTTCCTTCTGCCACACAAATCTGTCTTTTCTCAAACCTGAAGGGTATGGAGGAACACAGCACAGAGACAGCAGCTGAGGGCATTAGGCAGTAGCGACTACTCAGAAGAGATGTAAGAACAGGGCCAGAGTGATACATTCTCACAATTGCATTTCCAAGTTGCAGGACCCTTTGGCTTGGTGGCTTTCTCAGCCAAAGGATTTATGTAAATCTCTCTGTTTTATACACTTTGATGGGTTTTATCTACAAGGGATTCTATCACTGAGGTTCAGGAAGAAGAAACAGTGGTGCTAAAAGATGAATAGACAGGAAGGAGGAAGGTGCCAAACAAGTGAAGGACCGCATGATGTGGAACAGACCCATGCTGGAGTGGTTTGTGAAGAACTGCAGCCAGGGGAAGTGCCAGTGCTGGAGCAGTTTGTGCAGGACAGTCTCCCCTGGCAAGAACCCCAAGCTGGAGCAGTGGAAAAGCATGAGGAAGAAGGAGCAGCAGAGATTAAATGCTATAAACTGTCTCTAACCAGTGTTCCCTTTACCCCTGCGCTGCTTGGAGGGGACAAAGTTGATGAGTTGGGAGAGAATTTGAGTGTGTGAAGAAGGGTAGGGTGAGGGGAAAGTGCTTTTAATTTTATTTTTGTTTCTCACTAACGTACTGTTATTAATTGGAAATAAATTAAATTCATCCTCTCAAGCCAAGTCTGGTTTGCCTGTGACAGAAATTGGTGAGTGATTTCCATGCCTTTATCTTGACCTATGGGATTTCTCATTGTGTTTTTTTCCCCTCTGTCCTGCAGGAAGGTGCAGTGATAGAGCAGCTTGGGAGGCATCTCTCTGACACAACCCAACACACAAAGTTACTCCTATTTTGCAACTCCAGATGCAGCTTTCTTTGCTGAAGACACCCGTGAAATTACTAAGTATCTCCCTTTATAACTGTGTTAAAGTATTTGGCTACAAAGAAACCAAGTTACTGTAAGTTTCCCAGAGCTTCCCTTCCCTTTCTCAGTCTGCTACTTTTCAAGTTATTTTGAACAGACAGATAGAGAAAATTTTTTGGACTTTGCAAGAAGCAAGTAAAACCTTAACTAGAAACTCTAATGGAGGTGTTTATTTCAGGTAGGAAAAAAGCAATATTTTTTGCTCCCAGTCCTGTTCGCTACTTCCTAGAGCAAAATTCTCTTTCTTAGCTTACAAAAAAGTTTCACATCTGACAAAGCCACATTCATTCACTTCAAAAATATAAATACAATAAAAGAAAACCTGCCTAATTAATATAAATGCAAAACACACTGGATTGCCAGATCAGTGAATTTGCTAATTCAGTATGTAAATCTCTCCAGGAACTCTCTCCTACAGAGAAATTAATTCACTGCTTGTTCAGTCTTTGGATAATGATAGTCTATTGGTCTGTACAGCTGAGTGCACTGCAAGGTAAAGATAGCTGATAACATCCTGCAAACACTGGAAGACATGGTCTTGCTTTCCTCTTCTGCGTGAAGGATCAAGTTTTAAACACTTGACTTGTTAGAGAACCTCCTTCTCATAAAGCAGTGCCTCTAAAGCAGAAGCATGGCTTTTCCAAGTCTACGATCACTGTAGCTTGACATGTATAATCTCTTAGATGTCAGAATAAACTCAGCCACAGCAACACTGAGCTTCTTGGCATCAGCAGGAACAAACATAGGTCAATGCTCTGCATTTTTAACAACAAAACCCCTGAGCATTTTTTGTGCCCTTCTTCAGTAGCTGTGGTGTATGCAGATTCCCAGATCTGGCATACTTGTCTCTCTTACACAAGTTTTCTGCAACACATTCCTATCTGAGTTCAAAACAATAACAATAAAATATTCCAGAAAATTATTACTGACATGGGAATATCAAAGCTAATTTGCCTCATTCTCTTTTGCCTTACAATATGTCTATTTGTTCATTCTCTGCCACATTCTCCTGTACACTTGAATGAAAATGATTATTTATTCCAAATAACTTCCTTTTCTATTTTTCTTCTCCCTGTAGCTGACATGCTGTCACATGCACTCTTCATCCGGTACATTAGTCAGTTCCTGAGGCAATGAACACCCGCCAGGTTGTATTTGGCAAGGGGAAGAAGTGAGCTCATACAAGAGAAGATTCTTGGATCCCAAGCAGAAACTGCCTTGCTGAACTACATCAATGAGGGACAGATTTTCAGATTCACCAAATCAATATACTTAAATCCCTAGATCCAATCTTTATCTGAAGGATGCAAGCCATCAAGATGTATCAAGCACCATCAGAGAGGTTAATCCATGACACATACACAAGATAACACAGTTTCAATGAACTCACAGCAGCGATCATCAAGTTCATCCTCCCAATTTAACTGTATTGACAGAAACAGATTATATACAGATTTCCTTGGACAAATTCATTTCTTGACAGGCATTTCCTGGTTAAATTATTCCAGGCACCATTAATATGACTAAAGCTGTAGATAGCATCATTTAATTTATCTAATCTGATCATTGTGGAGTTTGGGACTAAAGACGAAGACAAAATGAGAAAACAATCAAAAATACAATCAAAATACAATCAAAAGACAAGGAAATAAGTTTATTTCAATTCCACAGTCTACCTTCAAATTGCAATTCTTCTATGATAGAACTTTTAATTCACATCCTCAAGATGAAACTTTCCTAGATAATAAGAGTTACATCCACACAGGTCCAATATTGAATATTGAATATATTGCTCTATAACTCTAACTGATATGGATCCAGAAACTAGATTTTGCCTTTGAAAATACTTGAGGGATTCAGTAATTTAAAAATATTTTGTTAATGTCTGGAATTGTTCTGAACAGACAGATTGCATGAAAAGAATGTCATCTGCTTTCTTTTACAATTTTTCCTCTCTATGAAGGCAGCAAAACCACCCACATGTTTTTCTAACACCTGAGTGGCTACAGGACTCTGATTTAATTCCAGCCTCATATCAAAGGGTTTCAGATTTAGAATTCTCTAATGCCTGGAATGTTTCCTAACCACTGGCTTACAAGTTTTCCAAAGGCAGAGCATACTTCAGCCCTTCAGTGTCTGCAATGTTATTCTGCAGAAAATTTGGACAGGTGGTGAGAAGACAGAAATAAAGAAAAGTTCTCTGTCTCCAAGTGATTAAAATAGTAACTTGAATATAAAAAGTGTGAGGGTTTAAACTCTACACAGAGGACTTGTTTTAGGATGTTCTGGGTTTTTGGGTTTTTTTAAAAAATTATTTATTTAAAGTTTTCTTTCATTTTTAAAGTACCAAATATTGGAACTATCAGTCAATTTCTTAGATTTTAGGCTTTGTTGCTAACATCAGCCAAAGCATACTTTTAATGAAAAGTAGCATCTCAATAAAGGAAAGAGACCAGAATTCATGTGCTCGCTTGAAAACAAAACAAAACAAAAAGACAGAATTACTTAAGGACAGATTGGCTAAAGAACAAACAGCTTTAAAAGCTCTGCAATGAGTACTGCTTCCTGCCTTACAGAAAGAAAGAGGATGTGGGAGGGAAGCAAGAATGCTATGTCATTTAGAGAACATTCTGGGAAGTGCTGATGTTAAAATGCTGATCTAAAAATAGAGGGCAGACGCTCTTAGAAAACAAGACCTGATGTGTTTAGGTGATCTACCAAATAATTATTTATACATATCAAGTGGATGTGAAATACAAACTAGAGAAGCTGTTCACAGGCAGAAGTCAGAGCAGTTTTTCCTCTGCTTAAAAGCTGAGACAGTGGATACAGGCAAGACACACTCCTTTTTTCCTGTGTCTCATTCAATTTTATTTATAACAGCAGAAACAGGAGGGTACTAAAACCCTGTTCTTCCTTCTCAGGTCTCACAGCACTCTGCTCTATGGACTTCTAGTAAGAACATGCTTCAGGAGAGAAGTGATACTGCCTTGAATATCTGAAGTGAAGTGAATAAAATGTTGACCTGCTTTGTCTGAAGATAGTATTCTAAGTATCTGTCTCTTGCATAAAAAGAAACTTGTTGGGCTTTTCTTTTTTTTGGCTGTTTTTTTGTTTTTTTTTTTTTTTTTTAATGTATATTAAATTAAAATGGAGGTCTTTGTTATATTTTGGATGGATTCAAAATCCAGTAGTTTTGATGTTAAGGATTTTGATGAGGCACATAGGGAGGGATTCTGGCTGATCCCTAAATTTGGGTATCTGTAAAGGTATTAGGTGTCTCTAAACTCCCTTTCAGTCAGTGGATATCATGGCAGTACAGTGCAGGTGGAAAATCCATTCAGGTATTGTGCTAACATGGGCTCAATTCTATTATCTTAATGTGCCCTCAGAAATCGGCAGCAGGACTCACCGATCCAACACAGGAAGTTCAGAAGACACACATCCTTCTGGATTAGACTTTGGGAAGCAGATAAGATGCATAGGGTGTGCCAAACAGCATTAGACATGTTTAGTATACAAATCATGTTCTATTTGTCTACTTTTGGGTGATCTGAAAAGCTCAATAAGCTCTATTGATTGTATTAAGTAGTTAAAGAGTAGCTTACAACAGACACGGACAGGTGGATCAGCCATTCAGCTGTGTATCTTACACACCCAGTACCTTATAAAATACCCTGTATCCTGGCTGCCTGCAAGCTGCAGTCGCAGAAGGACATAATTTTTCTGTAGTTGTTGAATACTATCTTCCAGCTCAATTTAAATGTCTTAAATATCCAAAGGTTCCTTTAGGAACACATGGTCTCTCTCTCTCATGAGACCTCACCTGGAGTACTGTGTCCAGGTCTGGGATCCTCAAAACAAGAAAGATCAGGACTTTAATGTTAGAGTGAGTCCAGAGGAGGCCACAAAGATGCTCAGAGAACTAGAGCACCTCTCCTATGGGGACAGGCTGGGGGAGCTGGGATTGTTCAGCCTGGGGAAGAGAGGGCTCTGGGAAGACCAGAGCCTTCCAGTACCTTGGAAGTATCTTCGTTTAGGAATGGTATTTTCCAATTTAGTAGGCTGGCTAAAACCATGAGCAGTTTCCCCTCCAATTGAAGGCACAAAAGGCAGAGATCACAGGTTGAGCTAAGAACAATTTACTGGAAATGCAATGAGATAAGCAAACAACCAGAAACATCAACAATATTAATAACAAAAGGTATAAGAAAAAGAAATTATTTACATGGAAAGCCCGTGACGACAACAATTCCAGACACCTTCTCCCACCATGTTTTTTTGACTGGAAGGAACTTCCTCTTCTAGGAAGTGAGAGTCCTGATCCCCCACCCCCTCAATTATGTGAATGCTATAGAATAATCTCTGTATTTTAGCCATACCCCCTCCCAGCTACTGCAAAAATTAAGCCGGTCTTGACTGGAACCAGGACATGCCTTAAGGGGGCTTATTAAAGGGAGGGAGAAGGACCTTTTATACAAGCAGAAAATAAGGACAAGGGGGAATGGTTTTAAACTGGCAAAGAGTAGGTTTTAGACTAAATGTTAGGATGAAATTCTTCACCCAGAGGGTGATGAACCACTAGAACAAGTTACTCGGAGAAGTTGTGGACACCCTATCCCTGGAAGTGTTCAAGGCCAAGCTGAATGGGGCTCTGAGCCACCTGATCTGGTGAATGGCCTCCTTGCCCATGATTTTTAAGGTCCCTTCTCACCCAAAATATTCTTTGATTCTATGAATCCTACATTTAGGTAATTAAATTGAGAATTTACACTGCAACTCTGCAACTGTCACCTCTTGTTGCAGCAGCTTGAGTGGGCTGAGAACAAAAAATCCTAAACTTCTCTTAGAAAAAGAATTTTCTCCAAGAACATTGAAATGAAAGTACAAAGGAAGAAACAAACAAATGATGAAATAACTGAACTGTTCGGTAAGGATTAAAACAACATTAAAGGTTGTATATTTTTCAGAAAACTACAGTTTTAAGTATCATAATTTTGTACTCAGCTATCTAATTCTTTAATTGCAAATTCTCTGAAGCAGGTTGTTATTATGCCTGACTACTACCTAGCATGGTGTTGCTTTCAGACACAGGCTCTGTGTTTTGTCACAATAGAAACAGCAAATAACAGTAACAAAGGTACAAACTGCTAGAGAACATAGCCCACCACCTAGTGATTAACTTGTGTGCATGTATTTATAATCCACATGGTTTCAAAGCCAAGAGCTCATATATTGTATTTCAAAAACCATTGTCCCAGTTGTGTGAGCAAATTCCCAAACCTGTGGCAGTTTCTTTGAAGAGGTGCCTTTCTGGATCAGAATTCAGTATGTGTCTTCACACATTTCAGTGTCCAGGTTTAGGAACAGCCTCTGTTGGGAAGACAGCCCCATCTCTTCAAAGTACAAAACTTTACTGTTTCAGAGGCATACTTTGTCACAGTGCTAGCCATGGGCTGATCATAAATATTTATGTTTTCAGCAAATGGATCTGTTGTGCCAATAAACACTGGTGTTTTGTCCTCTTTTTCAATATTTCATGAGTGGTATGCAAAAGCTAGATTGTGCAGTAACAGGTAACACAATCCTCTTCATTACCGGATTTCAGAACCGTGGACAACTCACAACCAAATATCACAATCCTATTGTTTCAATGTTTCCATTTCATAATCATTCTCCTGCGTAATCTGGCTTGGAAGAGGACATGCTCTAACTGGTGAGGATTTACTGTGTTTTCGGTGACTAATTCCAGGCAATGAAGAGAGCTCATTTTGGTTTTTTGATTATTTCTAATAGTATTCAAATAAAGCAGAATGGAAGTTCTTTCAGGCTACAAAATGCACATATCTCAAAAATATTCCTTTACAGTTACACCTAACAGACATTGTGTTGCTTTTCTCATTCTACACTTCAGAACTATAGTTTTCAGGAAAATATTATGATCACACAGCTAAAGTTAAACCTCTGTGTTTATATACTCAGGCACCCATGTCTAAAATTCTTTCCAAGCTCTTTTATGTGTTCGAAGGCACAGTGCCATAATATGCCATTTTTGTAATATTGTAGATGATTCAGTAGCCTCCCTCTCCTAAGCTGTCCTTGATGCTGCAAGAAGCTTTTCAGACTAATGGAGATAGATTTGGATAGCACAGTAAGGCTTGGACAGCAAAACTCTGAAGTTTATTTTATTGTAAAGTTGCTATTTTACTGCAATTATGCTCTTACATTTGCTGTAGGGTTCATTAAAAAAGCTGCTGGGGTCAAGGTTGTTTGCTCAAGGCTGAGAGATAAGTTTGATTACTACTGAAATTGCAGAAAGAAAAACATTACTTTAAAATTACTTTTACTCAACAGTTCTATTTTTGGTGGGCCAGAAATCATGGATAGCACATGAAAGAGTTCAGTAATGAAGAATGAAAGCCATGTTTTTGAGTAAGGGATGAACAGAGATCTCTTGATACAACTCATTCACTTAAAACACTTCCAGTTTCATATTTCTTATCATGCTGTCATTTTTGGGTCTTCTCCACAGTGAAGAAAAGAAGGAACACATTATTCCAAGGCCAAATGGAGATCAGAAATGGTCTGATCTCTACTTTCTTTTCACTGCATTAAAAGAAAAGTTATTGTCTGCAATGATATTTAGAATAATTCTGAAAGTTTGTTTCAATATGCCAAGAATTGCGAGTCACCTGTTATCTCTAAGCTGCAAGTTGTTGTTTATATTCTTAATTTATTTATGTACAGGACACACAAGATTAGTCCAAAGTTCTTGGTAGTAAAGAAGTGAAGCCACCCTAAAAATGGATCTTTGGGCTATATCTGTCTCCGTGCAGTCCTTTATATGAGAGCAAATATAGGGCTGCAGAAATTTTCTGGTATTACTAGACACGCTGAAGAGTAGCTGGCAGAATTTCCAGTCTCAAGACAAGGGACATGACAGTGATTTGCAAATAAATTGCAGACTTGTTGGGGGCAGTCAGAAGGAAAAGTAATCCTATACCAATTTTCATCGTAACTCCTCAGCTTCAAGCAGCTGCTGCAGGTTGAGGCTAGTGCCTTGCAACACAGTTGCTCCATGAGTATGACCTGAAATGTGATGTATAATCCAAGCCAAGCAGTAGTAGTAGTAGCATATATATGATTAAATTGATTTTAGCACAAAACTTTAAGGAAAAGAACTTTAAACTTGACTGTGATCTCCAATGAGTAATACCCATTATGTGTTTCATGAAGAGTGGTGTCCATATATTTCATGTAATAAAAAAGAAGAAATGGTTTCAATATGAATAAAGAGATGAGGGAGTATATTACCTGCGGAGGCATTTGTATATGCACACACATATATATATATACAAACAGCCTAGTTTCATCCTATATCCCATTGTGTCCATAATTCTGGTGTGTACAATGGAACAAAAACTTTCAGTTGATGATTTATCACCTCTGTGTTGGTCACATTATCTCGGATGGATTGCTCTTTGGTTTTTATATTATTTCACTACCTACAGAGAAAAGATGCAACAAGTTCAGCTTACATGGTTAACTTTAATGCGTGATCCATTGCTCAGAATTAAGTAATCTCACTGGACTTATATCCTGACGGAAATAAGAACAACATGAAGGCATGGACAGATGGGCTCTGAAATGCTGAAGCTCTGCAATGAACACCAGCACAGTGACACCATGATGCTTGATCCTGTCCAGCTGTGCTGTCAAAGGCCAAGGAAATCACTTTCACCCTGGCCCCTTGACTGCAAAACTGCTTTTAATTCGTATGGTAGGGGTTAAGAAAACCAAACAAACAAGGATTTGGCTTCGCATTTCACATTAAAATACCCCTTAATACTCCTTAAACCACATCAAAATGCCCACTCTTGTGAGACCGCACCTGCAATACCACGTTCAGCTCTGGAGTCCCGGGAACAAGAAGGATACGGACCTGTTGGAACAAGTGCAAAGTGGGCCACAAAGGTGAGCAGAGGGCTGGAACACCTCTTCTATGAGGAAAGGATGAGAGAATTGGGGTTGTTCAGCCTGGAGAAGGGAAGGTTCTGGGGTGAGCTTAGTGTGGACTTCCAGCACCTGAAGGGTGTTGCAATGCAGTGCTGGATGGTAAAGTGCCGCGACCTTCCTAAAAGCGTCTCCAGGAGGAAGCTGCTCAGTGCAGCCAGCACACTTGCACACACGTCCACACACACACACACACAGACATGCAGATAACTCTAGGAATGAATTGACTACAAAGAGCCGGGAAGGGTCTCTGTATGGGGTTCCACAGGATGACTTTAACGCAGCCACACTCGTGAAGGGTTTCAGGAAAGACTGAGAACAATGGAAGGTCCAGGGTTATATATGGCGGTGGAGAGAGCATCAGAGACCAATGGTCTGAGGGCACGGGGGCGGTACGCAGGCGGGACTAGGGTATGGGAACCAATAGGGAAACTCTGGGGGAATGGTGATGGGGCAAGGACCAATGGGGGGGAACCTGGAATGGAGAACCTTCTAGATCAGGGACATGTAAAGTAACAAGGGGCGGGGAGGCCCATGGGGCCGACCAGGGAAGCAGACCTGGGTACATTAACATAGCAGAACAATGCATCCTTGGGGAAGCTTTTTCAGTCACTCTAACCTGGGGAGGATCTCTGATACTAGGGACTGTCTAACCAGTGGAGTCTCTTTGTCCCTTGTACCACAGGCCCACCAGCCCCCACAGAAGGGAGCCCACAAAACAAACAGAAAGGGACTTCTGACAAGGGCATGTAGTGATAGAACAAGGGGGAATGGCTCTAAGCTGAACGAGGGTAAATTTAGATTAGATATTAGGAAGAAATTATTGACTGTGAGGGTGGTGAGAAAAAGAAACAGGTTGACAAGAGAAGCTCTGGATGCCCCATCCCTGGAAGTGTTCAGGGCCCAGCTGGATGGAGCTTTGAGCAACCTGGTCTAGTGGAAGATATCCCTGTCCATGGCAGGGGGGTTGGAACTAGATGACCTTTAAGGTTCCTTCCAGCCCAAGCTATTCTATGATTCTATCATTAATCACCTGGGAAATACATGCAATTTTCTTAATCTTTTTTTTTTTTTTTTCAGCTTCTTATGCTCTTATGTGTCACATTTGGCAACTTCTCATTTGGTGTCCAGTACTTTTCCACATCTTGTTTGTTTAGCTTAAACTCAGGTCACACTAGGCAGACCTAGTCACAGCCTAATCATTTGTCTGCAGAAAAAAAGAAGTGATCAAATCTGAGGCTTCAGGCACTGACAATCTTCAGAATGGATATTCTTTATAGCCTTCAAATTCTGGGTTGCTGCATATGAGGCATTAATGAGGTAAAAGGGTTAGCGTTTCCTAAAGAGGGAGATGAATGGAACTCAGTAACTCTCACATCCATACCATGCTGTGTGTGAACATAAACCCGCCTCAGGGCTGTGCTGCATTTTGCCAACAGCAGCAGTTGCTACAGGTGCCTCATAACTTGTAGATGAGTCACATTCTTGGAAACTGCTAGAATTGTAGGAATGTTCTTAATTCAATGCTCATCTCATACATTTTTTATATGTGCTTTAGTTGGAACGCTGTCTTCAGCTGTTACAGCATGGATTTTGCTTGCAGAATCTTAGGAAGCAATGTACAGTTTGTGCAGATATTAGAAAAAAAAGAAAAATGCTCTAACAGGAGTATTCTACTGAAGTCTGTCTTTGGATCATGGAGCTTACAAACCACTGGATACTGTTTGTTCTTAAGTGCCATGAATTAACCCTAGCCAGCAGCCAAGGCCCACACAGCCACTCACTCACTCCCCCACCAGCGGGATTGGGGACAGAATCAGAAGGGTAAAAGCTGGAAAACTCACGGGTTGAGATAAAGACAGTTTAATAGGGAAAGCAAAAACTGCCCAGAAGCAAAACAAAGCAAGGAATTAACTCCCTGCTTCCCATGGGCAGGCAGGTGTTCAGCCATCTTCAGGAGAGCAGGGCTCCATCACATGTAAAGGTGACTTGGGAAGTCAAACACCATCACTGCAAATCTCCCCTCTTCTTTCTTGTTCCCCCTACTTTATATACTGAGCATGATGTCACCTGGTCTGGAATATCCCTCTGGTCAGTTTGGGTCACCTAACCTGGCTGTGTCTCTTCCCAACCTCCTCTGCACCCCCAATTTCCTCACCAATGTGGCAGTACAAAAAGTAGAAAAGACCTTGGCTCTGTGTAGGCCCTGCTCAGCAATAACAAAAACATCTCTGTAAGATCAACAAAAATCTGAAACACAGCCTCATACCAGCCACCGTGAAGAAAATTAACTCCAACCCAGATGAAACCATCACACTCTGTGTGTTCCCAAATTTGTTTTCAGAATCTAAGGCTCAGTAAGCAAATTTACAGTTCACATTTTTTATTTAAAATAATACAAATAGGTTGTTTTCCTTAAGATTTAGATCTTAATGCATAATTAGTCCTTCAGTTAGAAGAAAAGAAACATCTAAAAGATAATTCTGGCCTCTCATTTAGAATTAAGAAGCAACTACAAGATAATTCCGGACAGCTAAAGTTATCTCTTTTATTTTTTTATTCTATTTTT
Organism: Struthidea cinerea; assembly: GCA_013397865.1. Classification (NCBI taxonomy): domain Eukaryota; kingdom Metazoa; phylum Chordata; class Aves; order Passeriformes; family Corcoracidae; genus Struthidea; species Struthidea cinerea. The sequence goes on from VZTI01004188.1 coordinate 144,081, forward strand.
TTTCCCTGTCTCAACTTTCTTGAAGGTCATATTTGCATAACAGTTCAGATTGTCCATTCATCCAATAAAGATAGATTTTAGTCAGGTTGGAGATGCACATACTGACACCAGAAATTTCTGCGCATCTTGGAGAAATATTAGTCAGGGAGATTTATTTCTTCCCTTTTAAAATTGCATTCATATTTATCATAGTGTGTAATGACTGAGTTATATGGTTGATTGTTTCCAGGTATTAGTGCAATATGAATATATTAGCGGTCCCTTCTTACTGTAATAAAGCACAGAAGCAAATGACACAAAACAGATTGAAATGGTTCAATATGTATTTACAACCTCATATAAATGAACACCCAGAAAGGGTGGAAAATATAGAGTAATATGTAATGCTCCTTAACCCTGTTTGAACAATTGTGAAGGGCAGTTCTGCCCCAGCTTTTAAGTGACTGAGAAAATGCTTCAGGAAAGTTAACATGCAGGTTTTTTTCTGTAAACGTAAAAAGCTTTGTATCAATAGATTTGGAACCTAATATTGTATCCCTGCTCTGTTTGATAACACTCATTTCATCTGTTTGTCATTGAAGTTAAATGGTTCACAGAGAAGAGAAAAAGGAAGTACAGAAGAAATGTGTGTCAAGGTGGAAAGAAAGTCTCTGAAAATGTGAAATAAATTGACTTCTTAGAGGAGGTTTTTCATTGCTTTTTATGCTTTAAAATTATTTAAGCTGTAAGATTCTGGTTAGAGATGTGAAAAATAATAATATTAATTGATCTCTAATTTGATGTCTCCACCCACAAGTGGGACCACTTCTATAATGGACCAATCATAAGGACTGTCATGTTTCTAGGACATCAATTTTAACAATTATGAATTCCATATTTTCAAGAGGAAATTTGTGATATTTTTCACAGGAAGAATATGAATAAATCTGGTCCTGTAAAATTCATGTCAAAGTATTCTGTACTCTCTTTCTTGTGAAAAAGTTGGGTTTTTTTGGTTTTATTAATTGTTTAGCAATTGCTCTTTTGTAGCTATTAAATAGTCTCCTCATACATTCAAAGACATGGAACAGATCTTCTCAATCTGCCTCTTCTACATTAATATTGATTTTAAACTTTTATGTTTGTTATTATTATTATCTGACTCATGGATTCTTCACTTCATAACTTGTCCCAGATTTTTCACTCCCTACTTTTTGAGAAAATTTTGAGACAATTTTAGTTATTGTCCTCTTCTGACACCCCTCTAATTCTGACATACTTAAGGAGCAGCTTCCCGCAGTCAGCACTCTGAAAAAAGGGGGGCTTCTCACCATCTGAACAGCACCAGGTTTGCTGCTGACATGAAATTCACCTCAGTGCAAAGCAAATAAATGCTGAATGTGATCAGGGCTGCTGGTGATCACTGCTCCTGCTTGCAGATGCTTCACCACCACCACTGCCCTCACCACCGCCACATATAGCTTCACCTCCTCATCCTCATCCTCCTCGTCCTTCTCATTTTCGTCCTTGGCCTCATCCTCCTCCTTCTCCTCGTCCTCATCTTTGTCGTCATCCGAATTCCTCCTCCTCCTCCACATCCTCATCCTCCTTGTCCTTGTCCTCCTCGTCCTTGTCTTCATCCTCCTCGTCCTCGTCCTCTTATACCTCCTCGTCCTCCTCATCCTCATTCTCATCCTCATCCCTGTCCTTGTTCTGATCCTCCACCTCCTTCTCCAAATCCTCGTCCTCCTCCTCCTCATTCTCATCCTTATCCCTGTCCTTGTTCTGATCCTCCACCTCCTTCTCCAAATCCTCGTCCTCCTCCTCCTTCTCGTCCTCTCGGTCCTCATCCTTGTCCTCGTCATCCTTGTCCTGCAACTCCTCATCCTCCTCGTCCTCGTCCTCCTCGTCCTGGTCGTCCTCCTCCTCATGCCCTTCCTCCTCCTCCACCTAGTCTTTGTCTTTGTCCTCGTCCTCTTCCTCCTCCAACTCCTCCTTATACTCCCCCTCCTCCTCATCGTCCTCCTTCGTCTTGTCCTTCTCCTCCTCCTCATCCTCATTCTCCTCCTCCTCATCGTCCTTCTCCTCCTCCTCATCGTCCTTCTCCTCCTCCTCATCGTCCTTCTCCTCCTCCTCATCGTCCTTCTCCTCCTCCTTGTCCTCTTCCTCCTCATCCTTATCTTCACCTTCCTTGTTCTTGTTTTCATCCTTGTCCTCCTCTTCCTCCTCCTCCTTGTCCCCCTCCAATTCCTTCTCCTCCTCGTCCTCCTCCTCCACCTCAGCCTCTTCCTCATCCTCATCATCCTCCTCCTTGTCCTCCACCTTCTCATCCTCGTCCTCCTCCTATTCGTCCTCATCATCGTCCTTGTCCTACTTGTCCTCATCCTTGTCCTCCTCCTCCTCTTCCTCCTCGTCCTCATCCCCATCCTTCTCGTCCTTGTTTTTGTCCGCATCCCCCTCTTCCTCCTCCTCCTTGTCCTCATCCAATTCCTTGTCCTCCTCCTCCACCTCAGCCTCTTCCTTGTCCTCGTCTGTGGGTGAGGCTTTCTCACCTGCATCCAGCCGAGCATCCTCCTGGTTCCTCCAGAGGCCGCCCCCTCCAACACCACAGAGTGCCCTGAGGTGGAGGGAGGGATCGTAAGCCGACCAGTCGTCCTTCGAAGACTCCGTGGTCTAGAGTCTCCACCCAATCTCCTCCCTTCCTCCCTGTCAATCACGGTTCCAGTCTCCACCCCTGTGCACATGCTCAGTTTTCCCCTTCCAGAGTGTTCCCCTGTTAAATGCCTGTCAAGTTGGCTCCTCCCTGACTCCTCCCAAGTTAACACCCCTGGTTATACCCCATTGGATTTTGTACCCTTGTTCCTCCCCTGTGCCTCTTCCCGATTGGTCCAAATTGTAAACCCCTCCTTCGTTCTCCTTCCCTTAAAAACGCTGAACACACCTCAAACCTCCCGGAGTTCTCCCCACACTCTTGCCATGCAATAATAGACGCTAATGTTGGTAAGAGAGAGAGAGCTCCCCTTCCCTTGCTTTCTTCGCCTCCGGGGTCGCCTTGCCTGCACATCGCATACCACCTGCAGCCTGGGTGAACTGGACGACGGACCCCGGGAGACCGATTAGCCGGTCTCACCCTGCTGCCTGCGACGCCTGACGCGGAGGCGACTGGCTGCGTGCTGCCGAGAGGCAGGCGCCGAGTGCCAGTGTCCGCTGACTCTGTCGCCGAGCCCGGCCGGGACCGGGTCAGACGCCGCTTCAGCAGCCGCTGACCGGGGGCCAGCGGCGACACTCGTCCTCGTCCTCCTCCTGGTCTTCTACCTCCTCATCCTTGTCCTCCTCCTATTCATCCTCATCCTCATCCTTGTCCTCATCCTCGTCCTCATCCTCCTCCTCCTCCTCCTGCTCATCCTCCTTGTCAACATCCTCCTTCTCCTTGTCCTCCCCATCCACCTCTCCCTCCTCTTTGTCCTCGTCCTCCTCATCCTCCTCCTTCTTCTCCTCCTCCTTCTCCTCATCCTCGTTTTCATCCTCGTCCTCCACTTCCTCCTCCTCCTTGTCCTCCTCAAATTCCTTGTCCTCCTCATCCTCTTCCTCCTCCACCTCAGCCTCTTTCTCATCCTTGTCGTCATCCTCGTCCTTCTCATCCCCATCCTCCTCCCCCTCCTCTTTGTCGTCATCCTCCTCCTCCTCGTCCTCTTCTTCCTCGTCCTTATCCTCACTCTCCTTGTGCTTGTTTTCGTCCATGTCCTCCGCTTCCTCCTCGTCCTCCTCCAATTCCTTGTCCTCCCCATCCTCCTCCACCTCAGCCTCTTCCTCATCCTCATCATCCTCCGCCTTGTCCTCCAATTCTCATCTTCATCCTCCTCCTATTCGTCCTCATCATCGTCCTTGTCCTCCTTGTACTCATCCTTGTCCTCCTTCCTCCTCCTCATCCCCATCCTTCTCGTCCTCGTTTTTGTCCTCGTCCTCCTCTTCCTCCTCGTCCTCATCCTCCCTGTCTATATTTTAATCCTCATCCTCCTCTTCCTCCTCCTTGTCCTCATCCAATTCCTTGTCCTCCTTCTCCTCCTCCTCCACCTCAGCCTCTTCCCTGTCCTCGTCCTTGTCTTCCTCCTTGTCCTCTACCTCCTCATCCTCGTCCTCCTCCTGTTCATCCTTGTCCTCGTCCTCATCCTCCTCGTCCTCATTTTCATCCTTGTTCTCCTCATCCTCATTCTCCTCCTCCTCCTCCTCATTCATGTCCTCTTCCTCCTTGTCCTCCCCATCCTTCTTCCTCATATCCTCATCCTCCTCCTCCTCCTTGTCCTAATCCTCCTTTTCCTCGTTTTCCTTGTCCTCATCCTCCAACTCCTCAACCTGCTTGTCCTCGTCTTCTACCTCCTTGTCCTCGTCGTCATCCTCGTCATCCTCCTCCTCTTTCTTGTCCTGGTCCTCTTCATCCTTCTCATCCTCCTCTTCCTGCTCCTCACCCTCCTCCTCCTCCTCCTTGTCCTCCTTCCCATCATCGCCCTTGTTTTCCTCCTTGTCCTCCTCTTCCTCCTCCTCCTCGTCCCTTTGCTTTTTAAGGCCTCTTTCTCTCCCATCCTTTCCATTTTACTCATTTTGTCTGTGTGGTGTCTCACTCTTCCTCTGGTTTATTTGCACAGAGGCTTCCCAAATTTTACAGAGAAATACAATCCCTGCTTTACTTGTGAGATAAGTGTACTTACTAAACTCACCTGGAGACTGGCTAAGCAGCATTCTCTGTAATAAGTGAATGACTGAGGTTGCAGTGGTGCTGAAGGAAAAGGCTTAGTTATGGTATGGACTGCAGGAATAAGAAAACTTTCTTCATCTCTGAAGTATAGGTGGTTTTGGGTTTGTTTTTCCATTCTGTGAAAGACTGGGGGACTTTTTAAACTTAGAACTGTATGTGTAAGTCTGGAGATCAGGTTTTCAAAAAACTACAGCATGTCAGAAGTGTGCAAAATTACAAAATGCCTTGTTTTAAACTGGGAAACACCCTCCCTGCCCACCCCCTGCCCCCCCGGCCATTAAACCGAAAGAAGATTGAAAGTTTACTTGCTTTTAGAAAGAAGATTGAAAGTTTACTTGCTTTTAGTGTAGAGGTATCTTCATGGACAGAAAATAGCAAGTGGTGAAGACCATGTCACTGTAGTGGAGGAAGTAATAAAAAAAATAAAAAATTAGGAGCTGAAGCCAGAAAAAGGTTCAGCGAGAAGTGAACTTCTTAACAGCAAAGCTGGGTAATTATTGGGACAGGCTGCCAAAGAAAATGGGATCATTTCCATGGCTTTCTGTCTTCAAATGAAAAACAAGGTAACTTCATGAAATATTTCCTTTAACCAAGCTCAAGTTACTAGGCCATGTGCTGAATTACATGCAATCCAAAAGTTCATTTTTGCTTTAAAGATTGAATCATGTATCATTTGAAACAAAAAATCAAAAATATATTTTTCGTGAAAACCACTTTCCTCAAAAATTATTGATTTATTCATATGCACAAAAAGAAATTAAAACTGAAAAAACAAGTTTCAACTGAGATCTCTATCAGCTTTCTGAGAAAGTCAGTATCTTCTCCTTCAACATAAATAGCATCAGTTAATCTGATTTGCTCTTAGAGCTTCAAAAGAGCTTTTTAGTTGACACTGTTTATTCTTTTCTGCTCTTCCTGACCTCCTCTGCTTTTGATTGTTTCCACGACCCACAGGCTTTGTCTGATCAACTTACATTCTGGAGCTGTGTTGCTATTGTGCTAGTTAAGGGAATTATTGATACTTTTTAACATTATCCTTGGAAATTAAGGTATCACCAATATCTGTAAGAAAGTGGCTCTTCTGAGGGTGGCCTGTGACATCAATCTGCCATGCAGTCCCAGCCTGTATGTCCACAGTCCCAGTCCTGTGCATATGTAGGACAGATCTCAGGTTTTAGCAGAAATAGGCTCTTCTGTCACTGGACTTAGGAACCTGCCTTCTCACAGCAGTTAGTCTTTTAATGTAGAAAAGCCGTGTCAACAGGTGTTGTCCTTGTGGCAGGGCATATCCCCCCTCTCCCCACCACAGGTGGCCGGTGCAGATGGGCGAGATAACCCAGGCAGGCCGAAGGCCCAGCAGGGACCATCTCCTGGCTCCAAAAGGTCTGCAGCCTAACCAAGAATCAACATCTTGGTATGGAGGGCAGACGTGGGAAGAGATAAAAGAAAACAAACATACGTGACCAAAAGGCCTGCCTTACGCTATAAAAGTAATAAAGATTACCACGGAGGTAGAAGTCTCTTACACACTCCCTGGGAATGTGCGAGATGACTTCTTCCCGAAGCTTGGACACATCTTCATGGTTACTTTTCCAGAAACTGAGGGAAAGGATTTCGATGTGTGCCCCTTCAACAATTGGATGGTAAGATACATTGGATCCTAATCCATACTCTTTCTTTGCTAGCTCTATTAAAAAATGGTACCCTATCATGCTCTGTATATTTAGCTATTAATAGTTTCTTTTGTGTTTTTTTCTTGTGTAGTAGTAGTCTGTTTTAAGTCTTATGTCTGTTAGTTTTGTGTCTATTAAATAAATAATTCATTCTATAATAGACCAAATCAGCCATTATTAAAGAACTTGCAAACTAGAGTGGGTTTTGGGGTGCTGGCCACCTCAATAAAGCTACTGCCTGCTGCCAGAGGCCTGGGCAAAAGTCAGGGATTTAACTAAACCCCTCACATCTATTCATAACATTTTGGCGTAGTCAGCAGGATAATGGCAAATGATACCAAAAATCAGACTAAAGACTTAGCAGACTATTTACAGAAGCACAGTGTTCATATTGAAATTGATGATCCCTGGCCAACAGATAATTGGTTTCAGTAGGGAAAAATAAAAGGAAAAAAAAAGAAAAGCGGGGATCACTGAAAGATTAAAAAGGAAACGGAACAATCTGTCATGCCCTTGCACTATGTTTAAACTCTGCTTGGGAATGGAGAGAACAAATGATAAAAGAAAATGATAAATTGATGGACGACATACAGAGATTAAAACTGGCAAAATTATCCTTGTAATGCCAAACAAAGTAAAACAAGAGCAAAAAGAATCTAAGAAAAACACAAAAACATTGGAGGAAAAATTGTAATTGACATTACTACATACTCCCAAAGCTAAGGATGTTAGAAAAATTCAGAAATTAATAACATCACCTGAAGATTGGGACAGTGGTATTTGGGAAAGCTCTGACAAAAATGATAATGGAAACATTGACTTTCTTTCTCATGAAAGCATGGAACTTCCACCTCTTAAAGAGGAAGAAGATCCAGAATTTAAAATGAAACCTATAATAAAAACTGAAATATCTGAAGGACCGCAGGGCGGTCAGAGGCGAAACACAACCAGAACATCCCCCTTTGATCCTCTGCAATTGGTAAACCTCCGAGAAAAGTACAAATGAAAAGCAGGAGAAACTGAAACTGAATATTTATGGAGAGTTTGTCTCACGGGGGGAGACGACATATTATTAGATGGGACAGAAAGTTATGGGTTTTGGGGAGCAGGCATATTTCTACATCATGGGCCGCAGCCTCCCAGCGAACCCCACTCTATCACAAGCAGAGTTGCATACTGGGCAGGCAGAATGAATAACACAGAAAGAGGGGAACCAGTCTCAGAACCATCTGATGCCCTCATCAGATGATGTTACTATGGCCATAACAAAAGCTGCTCGCATACAAGCAATGCATGATCGCGCAAACAGGAACATTCCAATCTCTGCAGAAGTAGACCCTGAGAGAACAAGACCTCTTATTTGAGAGGACCCAGCTGTATTAAAAATTTTTTTGTTGGGGAAACGAAATGAAATACAGAACACCGTAGTCTATAAAGAGCCCTATGCAATCCACAAGCACCACAGAGACCGATTCTGACCTGGGTAGATCTCTCACATGAAATAGCAATCCCTGCAAAAGAAATAGGTTGGGACACCCAGGAAAAGGATTCAAATGATAAAATGCAGAAAGTCCCCCAAACGGCGGGTGAGACCTGTTAAACACAGAAAAGGGAAAACCCTAGCCAAATTAACCCCCATAGAGAGAATAGGAATGAACTGTGGAGGACTGCTATAGCCCTGATGATACCCAGGTCTGCCCTAAGAAAGCAGTCTAAGAGTGTGATAGCAGGAATAATTCAAGCTATAGAAAAAGCCAAGGGAAAGGCAGAAGACACCACAAACACTTCACAGGAAAAAAGGATCGGTCCTAACCCTTTTGCAACACAGGAAAACTGATCAGTGCTGGGAAGCCTAGGGGGCAGCTAGCCCAGCGCCTACCCACATATCAATGCATTCCTAACGGGATTATCCCTTATGTACATTTGACAGCGGAACATAAGAGGAGTCCTTTGAAATTCCTAATTGACACTGGAGCCCAAATTTCTTTAATCACCCTCACAGAAGCTGAAAAGTTAAACCTAAATTTTAAAAAGAAAAAGATTCATTTGACTGGCTTTAATGAAAATAGTACTATAACTTCTATTGCTAAAGTCTGTTTATGGTTACCTGGGGAAAAACAGATGACTTCACACGTTTGCAATAGCTGATCACGAAGAAAACATTTTAGGATATTATATCCTTCAAGGAAAAATTTGGCAGTTACCAAATGGAGCTGTGTGGTTTTTCAGCTCTGCGGGGATCTCACACAATAATCTTTTTGGGAAAAATAAAAAAAAAAATCAACCTCCTAAGAATGGCTCCAATATTGCCTGCTTCTGCTGTAACTAATGCCAAACAATACCCTATACCCGCTGCAGCCAAACAAGGGATAAATGAAGTAATTAAAAACTTAGAGCAGAGAGACATCATATTTAGAACACACTCTGCATTCAACTCTTCTGTGTGGCTGGCAAAAAAGCCAGATGGGAGCTGGCGTTTGACAGTTGATTATTGGAGACTTAACACAAACACAGGACCCTTGACTGCAGCTGTCCCAAACATTGCAAACCTCACTGCTTCACTGCAAGCCTCTGCACACAAGTGGATGGCAGTGTTAGATATAAAGGACATTTTTTATGGTGCCAATTTGGGAGGAAGATAAACCCAAATTTGCATTTGGGTTCACTTGGGAAGGAACACAATACACATTCAACCGCCTACCCCAGGGGTATAAGCATTGACCAACTCTTGCTCACAATGCATTAACCGAACTCCTTTAACAAACAAAAATTCAGGAAGGGGTGCAGCTTTGCCAATACATTGATGATGTGTTGGTGGGGGGCGAAGAAGAAAGTGCAGTAGGGCTTGAAGCACAGGACATATGGAATAAATTGAGTGAAGAGGGAATGGAAGTGCCCTCAAACAAGTGTCAGGGACCCTCTAAAGAAGTTAAATTCTTAGAGACTTGGTGGTTTGCAGGCCAAGCTATGATTCCAGATGAAACCATCACAAAATTGGATGCTATACCTACCCCCACAACAAAAAAAGAACAGCATCAAATCATGAGTACTTGGGGATACTGGAGAAATCATGTCCCCGGGGTTTTCTATAATAGCAAGACCCTTATACACACTAATGAGGAAACATCAAAAGTGGGAGTGGCTTGATAACCACAAACAGGCTTTGCAAACACTAATACAAGAATTGTAAACATATCAATCACTTGGGCCAGTTCACCCCAGTGATCCTATAATAGCTGAATGGGGTTTTGCTGAACATGGAACTTACTGTAATTTGTTTCAAAAGGGACCACACGGGCCAAAACGGCCCCTGGAGTTTAGTTCCACACCACTAAAAGACACTGAAAGGAGATACACTGATTGGGAAAAGGGATTATTGTCTCCGACCAGAGCCCTCAAACAAGTAGAAAAAATTCAACAGCAGCAACCTGTAAAAATTCAAGAACCTTTCAATTTGTTAGCCAGCACTAACAAAGACTTGGCTCCCCCTGAGAGCATAGCTCAGACACCCACAGTTCACAAGTGGTGTGCATACCTTTCTGGGATATCAGACCAAATGGATGTTTCTGAGGGGCCAACAAAGCCTACAAAATTGCACATAACTGTAACTCCAGACATGTTATCTCTGCAGCAACCATATAAACCTAGTCCAATATCGGATGCCCTTGCTTTCACCTCAAATTCCGAAGTAAAAGGTGTCTGGTTTACTGACGCCTCAGCCAAACGCATCAATGGTAAATGGAAATACAGAGCAGTGGCTCTGAATATTGAAACAGGAGTGGAAGTGATAGAAGAGGGATTAGGAAGTGCACAGGTAGGAGAATTGAAAGCTGTATTACTGGCAGTAAAAGAAAATGCAAAAACGATATATGTTGATTCGTATGACGAATGGGCTGGTGCCACACAGTGGTTGTGTCAGTGGGAAGTGTTAGATTGGCAGGTGAACGGGAAAGTTGCTTGGCAGAAGGAAGATTGGAAGTGGTTGTTACTACAGGCTCAGTCCTGACAAATCCAGATAGGCTGGGTTAAAGCCCGCACAAATGACCAAGCCTTACAAACTTATTGGAATAACAAGGTAGAACAGCTAACAAAATCGAGAAAATAGAAGTTGATGAATTGGAGGACTCACAGCATTGGTACCAATTAGGTGAATGGTTGCACTGCAAATTAAGACATACCGGACAGGAGGCCCTATTTTTTGCAGCACAAAGCAGAGGCTGGCCAATAACCAGGAAGATGCGTAAAGACATTCTCACACAGTGTCCCCAATGCCAGCTGAGGCTTGAACAAAATCACCCAGACCTAGTACTGCCTTTACACATCAGAAGTAATAAGACATTCTGTTCAACCTGGCAAATGGATTATATTGGACCTCTGAAAACATCTAAGGGTTACAAGTACATACTAACAGGTGTAGAAGTTATATCTGGGCTATTAAGAGCCACTAAAAGCAGGCAGGCCTATGCAGAAACTACTATCTCAGGGCTTAGTGGCTGGTTTTCCAGTCTCCCTATCCCAGACTCTATACAGAGTCACAATGGATCACACTTCACCAGTGTGGTGGTACAGGATTGGGCCAGGAGGGAAAGTATCAAATGGATTTTCCATACACCTTATTATCCCCAGGCAAATGGGACTGTGGAGTGTGCCAATGGTTTACTAAAACGTTACCTTAAGCCACAGAAACCTGGGTGAGATAAAAGGTTAACTTTTGCACTGTATCAGATAAACAATCAATATGGGCTGATGGGCAGCCTGGTCTCACGAGCTTTCCTGTGTCCTATGTCTTTTCAAACAGCCCCAAATAACACAACTGAAACTTTTTAGAGTAACTTAACAGTGGGCCAACCAGTCACGGTTAAATTGCCTCAGATTGGAATCGTGCCTATGACTCTGACAGACACTCAAGGGCCCATGGCCTGTATGGCTACTGATTCTAATGGCCACCAACAGAGGATTAGCTCCCAATGGACATTCCCCACATTCTAAATTGTCTTTGTTTCTGCAACAAACCTGGTTCTGCTCTGAACAAAACCAAATTTCCCGTGAAGCCTCGTAAACCGTGCCTACACTGCTCCCATGTGGCAGCAGTGAGCATGGCACCATGTTTACAACTAGAGGCCAGGGAGGGAACCGCTGCTACACCTCTCTGAAAAAACATGTTTATCATTACTTAAGTTCAGCTGTTTTAGTTTCTCTAATAACCTTGAGAATATTTAAGATTATATATATTTATATATTTAAGAATATCCTCACCAGATAGAAGACTAGGTGCGTACCCCGACGTGAAACAGAAAACGGCTCAAACAGCTGGGGAAAAGACTGTTCGCTACCTACACAGCTGTGAAAGTTACAGAGACTCCTGGACTCCTAAAGGCAAATAACACCAACTCCAAACACAGAGGAACCTACAGGACTGCACACCGACCAGTAAATTTGTTGTAATCAAAAATGTTAATTATGGTATTGTTTACATTCTTATATTTACAGGTCAATGTTTTTAATAATGCTGAATGGCTAATTAGCCACCCCGATAAAACCTTGCGATTAATCATTATAAAGGGAAATCTAGAAAGCAATGTCACTATTCCTACGAGCCACTCCAACCTAACACAGAACAACTGCTATCTGACCCCTGGAAGAACTCCCATCTCAAGCTAATACAAGCTGTGACACTGGTAACAAATCGCAGAGATTGCTGGATCTGTTTCTCACTCGCTCAGATGGAAGTATTCGGATGATGGGAATTCCCACACCAAACATATTTTCCAATGGTATTCCTCCTGCTGGAATGATGCTCCTTCTGGAACGGAAGGCAGTCTGAACCTCTGTAGACCAACAAATCCCAACTGTAGATGTAGTAGCCATGGAAACCTTCTGTATTCACAGATCCCTAAAGGGACCAGGGGTGACTTCACACCAAAAAATGGAATTACCTGAATGCAGCGTAGGGATCATGGTAGGAATCTATCCCAAATTCCATTCATATTTGGATGTAACTGGAAAACGCATTTTAACCACACACTGGTGGCCTATTCCAGACAATATGGGATACTACTGGCTTTGTGGAAATCAAGCTAGAAAAGCTCTACCCCCTAGACGGCATGGCATATGCACTATTGGAACTGTAGTCCCAGAAATAGATGTCATTGATAAATGAGAATTCCCCAGAGGACACCTAGGATCTTTCATAACAAGATATAAATGAAATTTAAATCCCTTGGTTGAAAGATCCTCTGGTTTCTACAGATTTGTGAGAAGGTTCCTACCACGGCTAGGAGTGCCTGAATTAGAATAAGCAATAGTGAATATATCCAGAGTCATCAAACAAGTCGAAAATCGGATAAACAATGCAATCAGTGCTTTGCAACAAGAAGTTACCAGCCTCTCAAAAGTAGTTAAGCAAAAGCAAATGGCCTTTGTTTTTGGCTGCCAAAAGTGGGGTATGCACAGTTATCAACACTAGCTGCTGTGTATGCATAGATCAGACCCTGAGAATACAAACTGATCTAGAGGAGATTAGGAAAAACACTGGAATCTGACATGAAATCCAGAGGGATCAAGGGACAGATATATTTGATTGGATAACCTCATGGATTCCAAATCTAAATACAATCATGAAGAAACTGATTGGTGTAATAATTGTCATTCTGACATTAATGTTTGGTATATGGATTGTATTCCAAATTTGCAAAACTGGAACCAAAAGAATGTGTAAATCTGGCAATAACCATATTCTCTAAAAATTTCAAGAGAATAAATTTAACCTCGTTCACTTAGCATTAAAACCTTATTTTGTACTATTGAAGTACCAAATGATTTGATAATTTAGTTATTTTGATTGATATTTGTATATCATTTGTAGTTTAACAAGTATTGCTTCAGAATATGACTTGAATTTTCATATAGTTATGGAAACAGTTTTGATTACCTCTCCCTACCTCTTCAAGGTAAAACATAAGTAAGCAAAAACAATTAAGTTTCATTATATCCTTGATTCCCCTGAGACAATCAAACCATTATATAATATATATATATTTGCTTAGATTATTGTAGAATTGTCTAACACTTAATACATTAAGCAAAGCTGAACTTCACTGAGGAAGGAAACTGAACTGAGAAGCGTAAGGGAAAATGAAAAGAGTCACCAGCCATCCACTGAACTCCTTCAATCGCTACAACCAAAGAACTACCTCCACAAATTCTTCTCTGCTCCTGGCTTGCATCTCATCCTCCTATGATCTCAAGAGTCAAGGGGTGGGGGAACAACCTACCCTACATGGACTAATAACTGGACTGTCTTTAACTACCACGTACACTCCGAATCTAATACCATGCCTTACACATATTTGTGTTACATGATCTAATGCATAAACACAGAATCTGAAGCAACAACAGGTGCTTCTTAGCAATATCAATAGAATGTTCAACATCTTTTAAAGAAATAATACAACTTAGGAAAACAATGTGTATCAAAATACTCAGCGATGGTGTACACATATATGAAAGTGGATACTTTTATAGCATGGAGGCAAGAGATACCTGCACTAATACTCCGTGAGGTAAAATCAGTGCCTCTAGTCACAGGGGTAGAATGTAGCAGGACGTGTCCTCCCCCTCTCTACAACAGATGGTCGGTGCGTATGGAAGAGATGACCCAGGTGGGTGAAAGGCCCAAAGAGGTCACCTCAGGCCCCCAGCTAAGAGTCAACATCTTAGTCTGGAGAGAATATGTGGGAGGAGATAAAAGAAAAATAAATATTCTTGAATGAGAGACACTGTTTTACAAAGACTATAAAAGACACACGAATTATCACAGAGGCAGAAGCCTTCTACGAACACACGCCCTGAAAGTGTGCGAGACTTCTTCCCGGAGTTTGGACACAGATTCCACAGTTACTTTCCTGGGAACTGAGTGAAAGAATTTCGATGTGTGCTCCATCACAAATTGGATGGTAAGAAGCATTGGATCCTAAGTTATATTATTTCTTCACTAGCTGTAAAATTAATGGTACCTTTAACCTCGCACTGTACTTGCTCACAAGTAATGTCCTTTTGTCTTATTCCTGTGTAGTAGTAGTCTGTCCAAAGTCTTATGTCTTTTTTGTGTCTATCAAATAAATAATTCTTTCGTTAATAGACCAAATCAGCCATTATTAAAGAACTTGCAAACAAAAGTGAGTTTTGAGGGGCAGGCCACCTCAATAAAGCTATTGCCTGCTGCCAGAGGCCTGGGCAATAGGCAACGACTTATTTAAACCCCTCACATCTATTCATAACACACTGTCTATTATTTTCTGCACTTCCTGACCTTCTCTGCTTTTGATTGTTTCTAAGACCCACAGGCTTTGTCTGATCAACTTACATTCTGGAGCTGTGTTGCTATTGTGCTAGTTAAGGGAATTACTGATACTTTTTAACATTATCCTTGGAAATTAAGGTATCACCAATATCTGTAAGAAAGTGGCTCTTCTGAGGGTGGCCTGTGACATCAATCTGCCATGCAGTCCCAGCCTGTGCATATGTAGGACAGATCTCAGGTTTTAGCAGAAATAGGTTCTTCTGTCACTTGACTTAGAAACCTGCCTTCTCACAGCAGTTAGTCTTTTAATGTAGAAAAGCCATGTCAACAGGTGTTGTCCTAACACTGGTAAGTGACGTAAGAAACATGATCTCCTGCTCCAGCTGCTCCAGCTCAGGTTTCTGCTGCCCAGCTGCCCAGGATTCAGGGTCTCTGCCCACACTGAGGGATGCAGCTGCTGCTTTCCCAGCTGCAGCGCCAACCAGTAGCAAAAGAAGGCACATGTCCCAGAGACAAAAACACGAGACACACAGACACAGAGCACACTGGCACGGCTGATCACACATACTGCCATACACAGGACTCACATACAGCATAAACACAGGGAGCCAGGTGCCCTCCTTCTCTTTAGCTCTCAGAGAGAACAAGTCATTCATGGTGGCCCACACACACTCCCACTCTCTGTGTTCACAAGCACATAACTATTTTCAGATCCTTCAAGCATCACCACGGATCCTCTGCTGTCCATGCACCCCTGCTTGTATCCCAGAGCACCTTAACTGCCCATGGGTCCCCTGCTTGCCTGCTGGTCCAGTTTGGTGCTCACTGCAAACACACACACAGAGCTGTCCCTCATGCATTGCACACTTGCAGCTCCTCCTGTGAGTACCAGCACAGCCCACCTGTCTGACTGAGCACCCTGTCCCAGCTTGAATTTACTGGTGAATACACACACACTGCCCATTCCCACCAGGACTGGGGATGATGCAGACACCCTGCCTCAGCAGCTGGCACCAGGCACATGGGTGCCTTCTCCAGACACTCTTCTTCCACATACTCTTACAAATACCTTTGGTCCTTTGTTAGTAGTTTTGCATGCATGTCAGACTGTCAAATTAGGGACCAACAATCTGTTGTGTTGAGGAAAGTTCACAGCCATAATGGAATAATATTCCCAGCCTTCATGATATTGCAGTTTAATATTTTAAGACAAAAACAAAATAAAGTACTCCAGGGAATAGATTAGAGTAATCTAAGAAAATAATAAAATTATTAAACTTACTGCAACAAAATATGATTATAGTACATCAGCTGTCTAAACAAAGCCAAGTGTATTGGTATCAGGGAAAATTAAAGAATAATTTATATCTCTGCCCTTCCTACATAAGGCATATTTAAGAGTGGTATTAAAGCAAAAGAGAAAGGAGCATGCTTTTTGCAATAAAGGAATCAATCACACTTTGAACTCAATGGCTTTATACATTTGTAGCTCTATTATGTTCATAACATCTCAAATCAGTTACCAGTTTTACTGGAAGTCAAAGAATAATGTCTTCCTTCAAAATATCTGATAGACTACACTGAAGCCTTATGATAATTTAATTGCTTGGCTACATTCCTATTTATATCACAGACCAACTGTGAACCTTATATTTGGACTTTGTATTGAGAGGGACCAATCTGATTTTTATTTATGCCTCAACATATGTTATATTCCTATAAGGGCTGTACATGTGCTGGCAGCCCTGTCCCCGGGAGGGCTTTGCCTGGCAGCCAGTAAGGGCAGAGAAAACTTCCACGATCGGGCTGTGAGCAACCCCCTCCACTGGCCGGTGGGATAAATGCCTGGATGCCTGGGAAGAATGCCCGTGAAATTGGGCTGGGGGAGGAGCCTTAACACATAAAAGCAGCTAACTACAACACAACGAGGGCCATTTTGCTTTTGGGTTTTTTGGAGGGAGCGGGGGGCTTGCCTGTAGGGTCAGCTCGGCCTCCCTCCCCCGTTTCGCTTTTTCTTCCCTGCGGTCCTGTTTCCCTGCCTGTACCTGCTTCACCGTTTCCATGAACCAGCTCATCACCGTGAAGACCTCGTGCTTCACAGATAGTGCTGCCTGCACCCAGCCACGACCGCTGCCACCATCGTGTTTCCCACGCTGCAACCACAGCCGCCGCTGCCATTGTGTTTGCTGCACTGCCCGCCACCCCAACCTGCTATAGCACTAGCCCGTAGCAACCAGCCTGCCACCAGCGCCTGCATCCAGCCGCGACTGCCACTGTCGCCGTGTTCCCCGTGTTGCCCATGGCAACGAGCCCAGAACACAAGCCCGTGGCACCCAACTTGCAGCCACCCCTGCCCGCAGCCGCACCCCCACTCTGAGAGTCTGCGACTGCTCCAGGAGAACACCCCTAGCAACAGCAACCAGTTCTCTGCTGACGGAAGAAACACGCAGCCTGCTGCTGTTCGGAAATCGCGCCCAGCTCGTCACGGGAGCTACGCAGACGCACCGCGGCTCACAGCACGCACGCTCCGTCTGCTGAGCTGACGCCAGTAAAGCACCCAGGTTCCTGTGGTAACTCTGTCCCTGTCTTCTATTTCTTCCTGTTTATCTCTCTTCCCCCTCTCTGCTCTCTTTTGTATCCCCCTTCGGTAGGAACACTTACCCTTTTCTATCAATAAAGGGTTCTAAGATATAATGTTGCTGCATTTGCACTTTCTTTTTATCCAAGAAATCTATCAAAAGAATCCTCCCCGATGCCTCTTTTATATTGGGACAGGGTATGTATAAATAACAATTCACTGCTAATAATATGCAGTATGAGTTAGAAGTCTGAGCTTCTTCATAAATGCACAATACAAGACTTTCCTCACCCTAAGTAGCTGATAATAGAGAAATACTTTAACCTGAAGTACAGAATTTCTCATCTACTGCTCCTATAAACACTGCAGAGAACTTTGAACAACCAACATACCAAAAGAGTAATTGAAGGCAAAACACTTAATTACTTTGTACTTTCATCCTGGATTATTTCAATATAACCCTTGTAACATGCTCCGCTGTATTTCACGTAGAACTAACTTAAATTGTATAATGCAAAATAGGGCAACAGTCACAATATCCAATTAACAGGAACATATATAAGATGTGACAATGACAGACAGTAAAGTCATTGCGGTAGAGAGCCATTGGCAATGGTTGATTAATCATTAAAAAGCTGCTTGAATAAGTAATTGATTACCATTGTCCATATAATTATGGGGTATATTGTTCATACCGAGATGAATATCAAATGATATACACATCTCATTTAAAAAAAAAATAATAATTTCTTTCCTAAGAAAAAGGAAACTCCTCTTTCCCCATACATCAACTGACAGGCAAGCATAAACAAAACCATTTCTGAAATTTGAAACAGTACTATTTACATTTACTCACATTTTGTGTTTTACCTTTCTTGGTCTTTCTTCTTTAATTGAGTCTTCCCTGAATTTAATGGCAAAACTGTCATAGATGTCAATGTTGTTGGTGTCTGTGGTGGTGCATCCTCCCTCTGCCTCAATCACTCCTTTCCAGGCTGCAGTGTGAGATGAAAAAATCCTTGTTAGGCCTCGTCCTTGAAAACACCACCTGGGCTCAGTTCTTCCACAGCTTATCAAAAAACACTGTCTGCTCTCAGGAACTCCTAAAAAGCTTCTGTTTTTCTCATGAGCAGCCTTGGAAAATATTTCTCTGGCCTGAATGGCATAACATTCTTATTCTCACACTTTCAAAGAAAGTGCTGACCCAAACTGTGGCCAGGATGAAACGTTCTTATGACTAAAGCCCACTCTCTTGTGACCATATAAACAGCTGTCCGAAATGGGGCCCATTAAGCTCTCCTGGACCACAGCGGGCCTATGATCAGCAATCTCCCTCTGAGTGGGATGCCTTTCAGAGCCAGCAAACCCTCAGGTTTGCTATAGCTGAAGGATCACTGAACTGTGATGTATCCTGGGCTGATACCCTCACTCCTCGAGGCCCNTGTCCGAAATGGGGCCCATTAAGCTCTCCTGGACCACAGCGGGCCTATGATCAGCAATCTCCCTCTGAGTGGGATGCCTTTCAGAGCCAGCAAACCCTCAGGTTTGCTATAGCTGAAGGATCACTGAACTGTGATGTATCCTGGGCTGATACCCTCACTCCTCGAGGCCCGATCCTTCACCGGTCGGGAGATGCAAAAGCATCTGAAGTGAGTACTTCCACTGACCTCTGAGGGAAACTCTTCCACAGGTACCTTATCTTGCACTATTTCTGACTGCGTGCATACCCCTTGCGCATATGCTATAGCAAATCTGGAAGTTAATTCATAGTTATAATTTAGGCTAAATGTTGTTAAGTGTTATTTCTCTGTTAGATTGTTAAGATATAAATTAAGGTATAAGTTAAGTTTAAATAGTGTTAAGTTTAAGTGTTGTTGAGGTTTAGGCCGCATTCCTTTTCATCCTTGTTTACACTGCATTTACACACACACACGCCTAGGTAGTTTCAATTCATTTCTGCTTTGATTGCCTGGATTTTGTTTGCTTTTCTTGTTGCTTGTTTTCCCTCGTTGTGCCCTAGTTGCCCTTTGTAAGTAGAGTGAATCTTGCCAATGAATCTGTTGTGCCTTGTAGTTTAATATTAAATCTGACTTTTGCTCATATCTTTGCTGGTGATTTTTTGAGTGATCTCAAGTACACTTGTTCGGGACAGAGTCCCAAACTAAATGTCTTAGGTTACAATGTAAGANCTTTGATTGCCTGGATTTTGTTTGCTTTTCTTGTTGCTTGTTTTCCCTCGTTGTGCCCTAGTTGCCCTTTGTAAGTAGAGTGAATCTTGCCAATGAATCTGTTGTGCCTTGTAGTTTAATATTAAATCTGACTTTTGCTCATATCTTTGCTGGTGATTTTTTGAGTGATCTCAAGTACACTTGTTCGGGACAGAGTCCCAAACTAAATGTCTTAGGTTACAATGTAAGATGTAACCAAAAGTATGTATTCTATCATCTGTTGAAACCAGGTAGGGCAGGGTTCTTTATCTCTTCCGTGAACAACCCTGGTAACTCCCTCTGGGAGATATCTTTTGTTAATGGGCCATCCAGCCTCACTGCATGACTCATAAAATTACATCATCCCATTGTGAAATGCTCTGCTCAGAAGGAGGAACCAAGCATTCCTACCTGGATATAATCTGAGGTGTGGAACACCACAGGCAGCCCTTACCTACTGGGTTCCCAGAGGACAAGAGCTACATAACCACCACAGGACCTTCAGAGGAAGACCAGACCCTTCTACAGGATCACTGCTTCAACAGAACCATACCTATCACCCCGAGAGGACTGCAGCCACCACTTAATAGGACCGCTACCACCACTCTGTGCGGCAGGGTGTCAGGTCGTATCTTGACTCTGTTGGGGTTAAGCCAGCATTTCTGTATTATTGCCTTGTTATATATATATTAGTAAAGAACTGTTACTCCTATTTCCCATATATTTGCCTGAAAGCCTCTTAATTTCAAAATTATAATAATTTGGAGGGAAGGGGGTTACATTTTCCATTCCAAGGGAGGCTCCTGTCTTCCTTGGCAGACACCTGTCTTTCAAACCAAGACACTAAACATCCCTAGTCGACTTGCTACATGAATGTAGAAATTGATCCTACCTATAATTCATCTATGTTCTGAAAATGTGTAAAATGACCATAAGGGAAGAACAAATCATTTTTGTATTCTCTTCTTGCATCCTGTTTCATAAAAGTCTGAATAATGTAATTCAGATATATATCCAATTGAAGAACTAGTTGTCAGCATGTTTACACAGAGTCACACAGAGCCACACAAAATCAAAAAGGTTGGAAAGGACTTTTAAGATCACTGAGTCCAACCTTTGACTGAACACCACCATGTCAACTAAATCGTGGCACTAAGTGCCATGTCCAGTCCTTCCTTGAAGACCTACAGGGACAGTGATTTCACCACCTCCCTGGCAAGTCCATTCCAGTGTCTAATCAAATTCTTTCTAATGTCCAACCTAAGCCTCCCCTGGCACAGCTTAAGGTGATGTACTCTTATCCTATCAGTACTTGTCTGGCAGAAGAGACTGAGTCCCACCTGGCTACAGCCTTCTCTCATAAAGTTGTAGAGTGATAAGAAAACAACCAGGCACTTCTTTTTCTCCAGGCTGAAAAACCTCAGCTCCCTAAGATGCTCTTCACAAGATGGTGCTCTGGCTTCATTGCCCTTCTCTGGACCTGCTCCAGAACCTCAATGTCCTTCCTGAATTGAAAGGCCCAGAACTGGACACAGCACTCGAGGTGTGGCCTCATCAGTGCCCAGCACAGAGGGACAATCACTGCCCTGGTCCTGCTGGCCACACTAGTGCTGACACAGAATGGCAGCACGCCACTGGCCTTCTTACCCACCTGGGCACATGCTGGCTCATGTTTGGCCAGCACCCCCAGGTCCTTTCCCATTCGGCAGTTTTCCAGCCACTCTGCCCACAGCCTGGAAAACTGAAAGGGGTTGTTGTGGCCAAAATGTAGGGCCCAGCACTTCGTTTTGTTGAACCTCATACCTTTGGCTTTGCGCATGGATCCAGCCTGTCCTGGTCTCTCTTAAGAGATTTTCTGCCATCCAGCAGGTTGACACTCCCACCCAACTTGGTGTCATCCGCAGATTTGCTAATGGTAAACTCAATCCCCTCACCCAGATGATCAATAAAGATATCAAACAAAACTGGACCCAGCGTTTATCCCAGGGGGACAGCACTAGTGACCGGACACCAGCTCAATGCAGCGTCATTCACAGCCACTCTCTGAGCCTGACAGTTCTTAAGTCAGCAAAGAGGGCACCTGCCCAATCCCTGGGCTGACAGCTTTTCCAGGAATCTGCTGTGGGAGTCAGAGTCAAAGGCTTTGCTCAGGTCCAGGGAGACTCCATCCACAGCTTTTCCCTCAGCCCCGACATAGGTCATGTGCTCCTTAAAGGACATCACATTGCTCAGGCAGGACCTGCCTTTCCTAAACCCACGCTGGCTGGGCCTGATCCCTCGGGTTTTCCTCTATGGGCCGTGTTCTAAATAAGTTTTAGTTTTCTATAATTAATTAAGTTGGTAAATATGTTAATAGTGGGAGTTGGGTTGGCTGATGTTTTCTGTTTTAATTATCTTGTTATATCAAGTTGCGGACAGTGTACCGGGTGTAATACCCACGTGTAACCATCGGGTGGTGGACTCAATACCATGGGGAAAGGGGAAGTTTCCAGATTGTTCCAACAGATAAGAGTGGTGTCACCAAGAGGGTGGATTGGGCGTAGCACGAACCAATCAATGGAGGTTCTCAGAAAATGATTGGTGAAAAAGGCATCGGTGAAATGGACCAATCACAGGAGGAGAAATGAGCCAATAGCGTGAAGGATCCAAAACAGACCAATAGACTTAAAGGACTGGGTATAAAGACTGATTTGGGGGTTAGCAGCTGGTCCTTTGCCCATTTGCTCTGGCTAGGGAGAGCACCCAGCGTTGCGTGCGCGCTGCTTCGAGTCTCTGCCTTGCTGTTGGGGTTCGCGAGTTTACCTTGGTACCTGTTCTTAGTTGCTGTTTAATAAAGGGGTTGTTCCTTGCAGTGAGGAGTGAATGGTGCTGCTTGTCTTGCCTATATCACCCTTCCTGTCAGACCGTGTGTTCCTACTCATGATGATCTGCTCCAGAACGCTGCCAGGCCCCGAGGTCAGGCCTGGAGTTCACCACATCCTCCCTGCGGCCCTTCTTGGGCATGGGTGTCACATTGGCACCTCCAGTCGTCTGGGACCTCATGACTGCCCAGGACTGATAATAGAAGACGGAGAGCAGCTTAGTGAGTTCTTTCACCGGCTCCCTGAGCACTCGTGGGGGTCTCCTGGCCAGCCTCATAGACTTGTCAGTGTCTAAGTGTCTCTGCAGGTCACTAACAACTTCCTCCAGGATTACAGGGGCTCTGGTCTGCTCTTCGTCCCTGTCTATGGGCTCAGGGGGCTGCTTGTCCTCGTAACCAGTCTGACTGTTGAAGACTGAAGCAAAGAAGGCATTCAATACATCGGCTTTTCCTCTTCTTCCTGACCATATTCCCGCTGTGCATCCAATAAAGAATGGAGATTTTCCTTGGTCCTCCTTTGTTGTTAATCTTTTTAAACAAATGCTTTTTATTGTCTTTTACAGTAGTGGCCAGATGAAGTGCTAACAGAGCTTTTGCCTTCCTGATTATCTTTCTACCTGAGGCCAGGGCCAAGGGGTGGGACACCTGGTGGGCTGGGTGGGAAAAGCACTTTGGCAGGGCACAGGGCTTCTTTGGGGATGTTTAGGGAATGATGCCTAGGCAACAAGATAATGCTTGAGCTATGCAAATACTGTAGCTATGCAGGAAGAAGTAGTTACTTTGTAACAGGGTATGTGAATGAAGCACTTCTTAGAAAGCAGCAAATTTAGAAGAACAGCTAACTGCAAAAGTCTAACGCTGGCTATTTGAGCAGACAATCTTACAGAGCATGCACAGGAAACGGGTGAAAAGTTCAAGCCCGAGGAAGACTTATGTGCCTTCATCAAAAACGACCACCAGGAGACTGATGACCACCTCGTGCAGAAACCACACATGTGCTACGAGGGCTTACATAATCATGGGATTAGGGAACGTTGCAATATGAAGGCTAGGAAAGTGTAATGTATGCATTAAGGAAAAAAGTATAAAAGCTAGTACTGTGTGAAGAATGGACGAGTGAGTTTGTGGTGAAGCTATTCCCCTCACTCTTGCCATCAAATAAACAAATACCTGCTCTGTAGGCCTTATACTATGGAGTACTGTTTTCTTACCTAGTTTTTGGGCATCAGGGACGAACATAAGGCCAGACAAGAGAGAGCTGCAGGTCATTGGGAGAGGAACAAGCATAGGCAAAGTAGAGAGGCAAAGGCCTAAAAAAGGTCTTTGCGCCCAGGGGCATCTGCATGGAACCTGCCAGGCCTCTGAGACAAGGGGTGGCTGTGCCCACCAGGCCTTTGTGACCCATGGTGGCATCATGCCCAGAGGCCATTGTGACACAGGTCCGTGTGGTGACCCAGAGGGCACTTGTGGGGCCAAACCCCTCGAGTGGCCACTCCCAGGAGAGCAGCTCTTTGAGGAGGCAGCAGCTCTCTCACGAGGCAGCAGCACCCTCATGAGGCAGCAGCTCTCCCGGGTGCCCGTGGCCAGTGTTCGTCAGAGCACTGCCAAGATGTGGAAGAGGCAGGAGGCGAAGGCCCACTGCCAACCCTGTGAGGGGCAGCCGCTGCTGTCCAAGCGGCGACAGGTGAGGGACAGGGAGGGAGGGAGAGGCTGCAGTGGGACCTGGGGGAGGGCTGGGAGCAGAGACCGCCAGCCAGGCCTGGCACCAGGCCTTGCTCTGGAGAGGCACTGCTGCCGGCATGACCCAGGTGCAGCAATGCCCCAGAGGCAGCGAGCGCAGCGGGGAACCCNTGGCACCAGGCCTTGCTCTGGAGAGGCACTGCTGCCGGCATGACCCAGGTGCAGCAATGCCCCAGAGGCAGCGAGCGCAGTGGGGAACCCTGCCCAGCCTGGCTGCAGTGGCCAGCACCTGACTCGGGGCCGGAGCTGGGCTTGCCAGTGTGCGGCGGGACAGCGTGCCCGCACAGCCGCCTCCATCCCGCGCCTCCTCCTGCTTCCCACAGGTGCCCCAGAGGCAGCCGCAGGCAGCAGCGCAGGTCACACGGGTAACCGTCACACCCCTCCACAGGGACAGACTGGTCCCCAGACCGGTCACCTCATGGAGACCCACAGGACTTGGAGCACAGGAGAACAGCCTGGAGGGGGG
>VZTI01004189.1:7178-36713 GCA_013397865.1 Struthidea cinerea
TTTTTTTTTTTTTTTTTTCAGTAGAGAGATGTGTGTCTGCATGTGAAAGAGAAAGGAAGAATAGAAACATCACTGAAAAAATTAAAGAAGGAACAGAAAGCAAAGAATCTCCTGAACAGGCACTGAGAATATGACTCTTGAGGAATGTTCAGAGCCAGGGAGTTTCTGGAAAAGTATTCAACAGATGTGGAGCTTTAAAGAAGTCAACTTATTTGTCATTTGATTTGTTAACATTTAGGCAATTGAATCTCTGGATAATGCCCCTTACTCTTTTAACAGTTATTTTTCATGAAATGGAAAAATTATGGAGGAAAGCTTTCAGTTTATTTGGTTATAATTTTCAAGGAAAATTTTGGCTCCTGATATTCAAAACAGGCCTTGCTTCATTGCTGTTCCGGATGTGATTTTGAAGCACAGGCTCAGGAAGGCAAAGGAAAACATTTGCAAGAATTTTTGGTCTAAAAATGTTCTTCATGAAAATATGGTTACTTAATGATTGAATTTTGCCAGGCTGAAGGAGCTATGAGGTAAATTCTAGTATTCTCTGTGCATTTGCTAAGGCCTTCTTTTTCTTCTTCATAATCACATCACACACAGAAAAGATAAACCATTTTTTACTTTGTCACATATATTGATATGAAACACAGCTTTCTTTACACTCTTCTCATTTCAGTCACATATTTTCCAAATTATTTAAAGACAAGGACATTTGGACTTGATACAAGCCACCTTCATAACAGAGCAAAAGCTGCACTGACATTGGAATCTTTTAAAATAAAAATTAAAAATTAAAATTAAAAAAAGATCAGCTAAAAACTCAACTTTTTTTTTAGTCAAGCAGAAAAACAGTGAATGACTTAACGGTTGAGCTCAGCAGTTCTTTTGGTCTTTAGATCATCACTCTCACTGGACATAGTCTGTATCCCTTTGGAACATTTTGTATTAAAAAAAATAATTCTGAACATTCTCTACTACAGCTGCTCACACCTTAAAAGGATACAACAGGATATAATTTCCAAATTAGGGCAGTTAACCACAAGCAAGTTTAACCAAAGGGAATGAATGGCTCATGGAGATTGAAGGCTGCCAGAGACTGAGACAAAAGTTAGTGAGAGCTAGAAATGCATCACAGAGAGAATAGGTAAAAGAAACTGTTATGAAAGGGTAGAACTGGGTTAGAGATACGATTTAGGAAAGACATGTGAAACAAGGAGATGTGAAATTTCTCAGCCATTTCTTTATCTTACTTCTGAAAATTTACTCATGGATCTCAGAATTTGCTGACACATTGCTGCTCACCAGAATAAAAATAACAATTCAGAGCTTCTGCACAGATCTTGTTGTATGAGCCTAGCACAAAAATCCCCCAGCTGTCTAGGTGACCTCACAAATAAGTTGACTCAGATCTACCAAACCTTCTTCTACACCCTTCCTTACACAGGCCAGTGACATCCGGCCACCACATTTGCAATATTGATAGGTCGGCATCCAGTTAAAAGACCAGAAATTATGGAAAACAGGATTAAGAACAGAAATCTAGAAAAAACATAAAAATAGCACTAAGAACATAT
Source organism: Struthidea cinerea (assembly GCA_013397865.1). Classification (NCBI taxonomy): domain Eukaryota; kingdom Metazoa; phylum Chordata; class Aves; order Passeriformes; family Corcoracidae; genus Struthidea; species Struthidea cinerea. Next base: position 8,750 of record VZTI01004189.1, read on the forward strand.
ACAACTATGCCAAAATGTAATCATATACAGTAAGGTGAATTTAGCACTGGTTCAAACAGATACGTAAATTTTTTAATTGTTTGCTGTCTCTAGCAGGGAACTATATTGCATGAATTCAACACAGTTTGGTAGGCATTAATTCGGTTTACCATCAGGTAAGCTCTGGTTATAAATGGCATAGAGCTACTAATGAGACAGGTAAAGTGAATGTGAATACAGAAATACTTTTCTAATTTGCTGTTATTATAATTGAATTTTAACAGTTTTGAAAAGATATACTAAATTAGGAGGAACCCTCCCTTGAGGGTGGCGAGTTGTGGATAGACTAGAGAGCTGGGCAGTCACAAACTGCATGACATTTGACAAGAGCCAGTGCCAGATTTTCCAGCTGGGACAGGGTAATCCTGGTTGTATATACAAATTAGGGAGTGAGAGGCCAGGGAGAAGCCCTGCAGAAAGAAATGGTGGCTCCTGGTCACTGGAAGTTGAACATGAGTCAACAGTGTATCCTGCCAGCCAGCAGGGCCAACTATGTCCTGAGGAGCATCAGGCACAGCATCACCAGCTGGGCAGGGGAGGGGGTTGTCCTGCTCTGCTCTGTCCTGCTCTGCTCTGTTCTGCTCTGCTCTATGCTCAAATTTTGTGTGCAGCTGTGGGCTCATCAGTACAAGGAGGACATCAAACTGTTAGACCATGTTCAGAAGAGTGTGATCAAGATGTTGGAAGGCCTTGAGGGAATGGCATATAGGAGCAGCTGAGGTCACTTGCTTTGTTCCCCTGGGAGAGAATGGGTTGCTTTCATTACAGTCTACAACTTCCTCCTGAGGGGCAATGGAGGAGGAGGTGCTTGTCTCCTCTCTCTGGTGACCAGCAGTAGGGCATGAGGAAGTGGAATGAAGCTTCATCAGGGGGAATTTGTTTTGGACAATAGGAAAATATCTTCACAGAATGGGAGGTCAGACACTGAAATAGGCTTTCCAGGGAAGTGGTCGCAGCACTGAGCCTGTCAGAGTAGAAGGAGTGTCTGGATGATGCTCCTGGTCATATGATTTAGTTTTAGGTAATCCTACAAGGAACAGGAAATTGAACTTGATGATCCTTATGTCTTCCTTCCAAATTGAGATATTCTGTGACTCTCTGATTTTATATTGGATGGACTTAACAGTCCCATTGCCTATTCTTTGCTTATTTTGTTAATTTTGTGGTAGTATGTGGATAGAACTGTACTCCAATGCCTGAAAAAGAGCCCATTATCTTGATAATAGACTGACAGGAATATGTTCAGTAATAAAGCTTTAAGTTACTGTATTTACTTCAAGACTGCAGGGTTCCTGCAGGCAACAGTGCATAAGCAGTGCAGAATAAAATTCAGATGACATAAACAGAACCCTATGTGCACCAGGAAAAAACTGTTCTCTGCTGTCCTATTTCTGTCAAGCATTGCAGAGCTAATGGGAAGTTACTCTCTTGATCTATTTGCTTCTCCCAGTGATTGATTAAAATTCCCTGGCTTTTGTAGAGGCATAAAACACATTTCATCAGTCCAGCCAGGCACCTTATGTAATTTAAGTTTGATATTTTTGAGAGTGTGCTTACCATGATCTAAATCACCAGAATAATTCTAAGTGCTCAGCCCTGTAATGTTACCCACAACAGACACACATATCCTTTGCATCATTTGTTTCGCAACAAATACATATTCTGCATGTGAATTAAATAGGATCATTTGATAGGGTGCATTAGTAACAATGTGACCTCATTTTGCTCTTCTATATGTTGATTTTGCTCAGAATTCAATGACAGATACTCTAGATTTACATAACTGTAAGTGAGAAGCATTTAACCTTCCTGTAGCTCCAGACCAGAGTGCCGCACTAAGTATGATAATTGAAAACTCCTACTGTTATAAATATTTCACAAAATATCTGTGTATGATTTATGAACATCTCTGCTTCTATGCATTCCTAGTAATCTATAGTAATACTACTTTTACAGAGCCAGACAGTAAATCCTTTATTTCCATTAGTACGCACTCAGTCATGCATTCAGGAGTATTCCTGTGATTAACAACTCACCAATGGAATGGAGAGATCAATATTCTCAGCCCTTCCTCAAAACACATGTAATAGAGACAGTTAAAATTTCTATAATGAAGAAGATGCTATCAGCAAGATGCTTTTTGGATATCTCAGTGCTTGGAAATAACCCATATAGGAAAAAAAATTAAAAGAAACAAGGGGTACTATTAATTCCTTTTTCTTCAGGAGTGCTTGGACTTAAACATGAGGGAAGAAAGCAGTATGCAGAGGTAAAACTGTATTTACAGGAGAGAGAAAATCCTTGAGGCAGAAGGATCATCTTTTTTGCTACAGTAACTGAAGTCTGTGCTCTTAGCCTTTGAACATATGTGCATCCTTATTTTCATATAACCAAATAAAAAAAATGCTGCATGTAAGTGAAGAAATATTATTTTGCTGTGACACTGACTGCTTATTGCTATGGTAAGTGGCAATCCTGTCTTTCTTTCAGTTCACACTGTTGAGTAGTTCACTGTTTCATCACACTGCTGTATTTCAGAGGCATATTGTCAACATCAATCCAGCTTCTATTTAAAAAAGAATGAGCGGGGGAGGGTTTAGGGAGAGAATACACAGGAAGAAGCATCTGAGTATGCAGGTTTTCTCTCTCTCTCTTTGTCTGAGTTCTCTGTTTAGGCTGCTATGTTTTCTAGGGCAGTGACTACATATTCCATGTGCTTTTATATTCCTAGCACAATTTAATTTCCATCTTGGCTGGAGATTGTAGCTCAAATTAAAAATAAAATACTATCTCATTATATGAAAATGACAAGTTTTTCATTTGGCAGTGTTCTTTTGCCTTCTTGTTGTAATTGCTTCTAATGGTGACCAGTAAAGGGCATCCTATTTATGTTGTTTAGCAGAATGAAATAAGACAGTGGCAACTAGAGGAAATATTTTTGTCTTCACTTGTAAGATCTTTCCACTTGATATTTAAAATAAAAATATTTTTTCATCATCCCTAGTTCATAATTTATTTAAGGAGATTTTTTGTTGCCTACACATGCTTTCTCTTTTAACTTCTGAAAAATTATATGTGCATGCATCACAGATGTAAGCTAGGAACACATGTGACTGTTCATAGATTTAAAGCAACATTAATTATTTTAAGCTCAGCTATAAAAAAAAAAGATTGCAGATACCCTAATGGTCATTGGACAATAATAAAAATATGTGCATTCATAAATGACAGACTTATGTTAACTCATGGGATGACAGGCTTTACATAACTTTAAGCAATTACTATTATTATTATTATTAATATTACTATTATTAACTTGGTTCCTTTCTTAAAAGTCTCCAGATACTCATACAAATAATTTAAAAGGATTTTTTTACTTCAGGGAGGGGGAGAACTGGATAAAAATTACGTTCATAAAAAACTGCTTTGTCTTGTATTTTCTTTTGTTTACAAGCCGATAGAGGAGTACATTCATAACTTATCACTGGGAGTAATTAGCTTATGTTAAAATATTGATTTTACATTAAGCAAGATAAACGTTAAAATATTGACAATGGAATGTACTTCTTATTAAGACTGTCACTTTCTGAGATGAAAAGACACTATATCCTAGACAATCTTCTCTGTAATTTCAATATGTAAATTGCTTACAATTACAACATGCAGAACTGCTTAGTCAGGCATGGAGAACTTTCAGCATCCTGGTGCTAAATAAAGGTCCAGGTTAAAAAGCTTGTTCGGATTAAATAAACTAAGGGCCCAAGTTAATGTATGAATCACTTCAAATCATACTTTCTAATTTTTACAGAAAATCAATCATGTGAAAAGCATGTAGGAATTTTCATGGGGCACTACATAACCTTCCACTAGACCTTACAAACTTGCTGTCACTGTGATGATCACAACTAGAGCTCTTTTTTCTTGGCTTCTTTCTTGTTCTCTTTGGAGATGCAGAAAACAGATGCTGCTGATCTAATTAAGTGGGTTAACAAAGTTCCTCAGCTTTAAGGTGATTTTTGTTCTTGTGACAAAATGGAACTATAGCCTGTAAGTGTAATGAGGAAGGAAGGCATTCACCCTGTAATTTTTGGCATTTGCGTTTCCATGTGGGAAGCACCCACATAGTTTTGTAAGCAAGATTAATTTTACTGGTCTCCTCAAAATACCTATTATCTCAACTATTATTTGAGAAAAGACTAGACTTTACTGTGTGAGTAACAAAGAATCAGCTTTAGCTATGGAGTAAGATCCTAATTTACGTGTGACAGTGCTATTGATACTGTTTCTACAGGTCAATAGAACAGGCAAGTTGTCAGCTCAGAAAAGAAGGTAAAATTATAATTTGGAAACTTAGGGCAATGAGTAGTTTTAAGTGCAAGTGGGACCCTGAATAGGCACAGATTTTCAGTACATTTGCTTGGAACTTCTCCTAAAAATAGGCACTCTAAAAGCACAGAAAGGTTTGAAATGGCTTTCAAACCTTGAAGATACATGCTATTAGGACAAATACAGAACAAGGATATCTTTCGAACAAAAAAGAGATTGTCTCACATATATGAACATAAAAAGGAGATGATAAAATTTTGCCCTTGCAAAATTTGTCTGAGCTTGGTCTACTCGTGCTTTCCAGTTCAACAGCCCTAGTATCTTCATGGGCTGAAGCAAAGTCCTCAGGAAAATATCCTTCTTCCTTCACCGTGAGTGCATAGTGGGTTTCACCTTCTTTTTTCATGCCTGAAGCTCCTTCCCACTTTCCCTTCCTTCCTCTCTGCTTGCCTATCTCAAAAGACACGGTCTTGGTTCCCTAGAAGATATTTCCACCTAACTGAGTGAACATCAGTTGATCTTAGGGCAAAAGAATCTCCTGTTTGCAAGCACATCATGTACTCTGCAGACAGTGAAATGCAAGCAAATGCCATGTGCACCGCCTGTCGCAGAGGTTGCAATAATGCAGTTGGTGTCTCTGTACCAGTGCTAGCACCTAGGCAGGACCCCTGTTTTCTTATCGGCTCAGCAAACACAGGCACTACTGGAGGGAGACTTGAAGACAATAAAGCTTTTTTTTGGTGTGTCAGCTGGGTCCGTGTGCTCTTTCCATTGAGTCTGGCGGAAGGCACCAGGTACAGAAAGGCCTGTGAAGGTTCACCTTTGGTTGAACCTAGGTGTGTTTCTTGTAGGTTTCTGAGGAACTTGTAAGCCACCCGAAGACTTTGAAGGTATTTATAAAATCACTTACATAAATGAAATTATTGTAAAAAAAAATTGTTCCCTTAGCAAGGAGCTGCAGTAGAAATTTCAGTTGGTACTTGTCATGCCAAGTAAGCAAAATCGTGGCCCTCTTCAGGTTTCTTTAGACTCTGCCCCCTCAAAAAAATTCAGCAGCATTGTACCTTAGATGCAATGCTTCTAGGTGTGGTGAGAAAGCACAAACACTTTTTCCACGCAGTTCAGCTCATGCCATCTGTCTCCCTTGAAAAGGCATCTTCTGACAAATAGGATGGCTTTTAGACCACAGTGTCTAAGGCAGTGTAGAGAATATGATTGCCCTAGATCTTGTTTAAAATGAGGTTGGGCCTCTTTGAACCTACACCCACATCCTCTTTACAGAACCAGGTACAAATACATTGTCATTCTTTAAAAAAAAAAAAAAAAAAAAAAAAAATATTACTTCTTTTGCTTCACTGTGTCCCATAGATTTTATCCCTAAAATGGGACGAGAAAAAAGAAAGAAGAAAGGAATGTGTCTATACAAAGCCAGAGATACTGTGACCTGAGAACATACACTTTTATAGAGAAAACCATATTTCCTGCTCATTCTCGTTCTCCTCCATTTCACCTCTGTGGTGCATTGTGTTCAAACGCAGCTATTCTGAAGCTAAAATAACCATTAAAGACTTATCATTCTGGGCTAGACTCTGAATACTTCACAAAGCTTTTTTCAAAAATGAACTTATTTTATCCTTGTGAAATACAACAGTATGGATGAAGAGCTGTAACACTGAAGTCAGTGAAAAAGCTGATTATAACAAAAGAATCTAATTTTTAATCTTAGATTCTGCTAGTTGTATTTTAGCTCTTCTTCCTGCTTTGTATTGTACCAAGGCTTCACATCCTCTAATCATGGACTGAAAAAATATTTAACAGGTATTAAACTAACTATTAAACTAAAACAACTGTTTTGTGGATGATGCCTAGATACCTATCTTTATAGAAACAAAGAAATAGATCTGAAATGAAAAAGAAGTGCAAAGTTAAAAAAAAAAGTGGATGCGCACACACATATATATATAGCAAATATGAATAGTCTCTAAAGGTATAATTAGTGGAGAAGGAGACAGGAATTTTATACTAGGCAAGAAATAGGCCAATTCAGCTGAGGTTCCCTACTGCACTGACAGCTGGCTGAAACTTTATATATGTTAGATTTATAAGTACTAGTGATTTATTGGTCTGTTTTTCTCTAGCATCTTTTGTACGACAGTGCAGGAGAAGACACTTAATAATGACCTCCAAACTGGATTTTTTGCTCCTTTATGTCTTTTGTTTATTTGCTTGTTTGCTGATTTTTGTTAGCTAAGGTAGACATTTGTACGATATTCCGTTTTTGAAATTTGTGTAGTCCTAAATTAACTTAGTCTCCATCACGAGTTAAAGGAAACATTGTTAGCTCTCTTCAAGTACAGTGAAAGCATGACTATCAAGAAGAAAAGTATACTGGAAAATTGACATTACCTGATGATTTATGTCAGGTCCAAAAAAGGAAATAAAAAGAGTCTGCAAATTTACTCTTTTTATTTAAAAAATAACTACATACCACGAAAATATAAGAAAATATTAAATATTAGTTAGGTAATTGGATTTAATCATACCTCTTTCAAATAAGTGCCTTTCAATATACTGTCATAATGTTTTCTCTCATACAATAGCCATGACCTGCATCTCTTCATTTCAGTATCTCTTCTGTGTCTACACAATGTTTCCAGCGTTATGCTGTTGTTGTTTACTGTTGTACTGTTGTTCATTTACAGTGTGACCAGATTTGTATAAAAAATTTGTGTTTGCCATTGCACCTATTTAAAAACTAACTGATAGATCAATCTTCACATGTTCAAGAACCTTTGCCATAGCTTTGGTGAAAGTGCTGTCTATTTTCAGCTAAGTTTTCAAGGTCACCCTTTATTCAGCTTAATCTAACACCTTTATTTTGTCTATATTCTCTGAAGAACCACATTGTCTGAAAATAAAATCTTGTGTGTGGTGAAGTCTGATAGATTCCAGCCCTGCCTTCATGTGGAAGTGTCTGCAGAGGTGAGGCAGTTGTTCCACTGTAATTCAGGGTTAAGCAGACTACATTATAAAGACAGCCTGATGAGGTTGTAGTGAGTCAGAAAACCACCAAGAAAGACAAGAAGGGCTGTCACTATTGTCTTATGAATAAATCACAAGCAGTCATGATGAAAATTTAGAGATCTGCTCACAGGCCACAAAACTAGAACTTTCCTCCAGGGTAGGGGCTGATACAAACTACACAAACCTTCCAGGGTGCTAACCAATAATCTCTCTCCTATCTTTCCCCATCTCCATGTCAGGTACAAAATTTTGCTAGAGAAATGAGTCTGTGCCGCTCACTCTGACTCACTGATTAAATTTTCTGCATAGGCTCGAAAGGAAGTTCAACACTTTCTTCAGTTGGACTACAGAGTCACCGCTTTTCCTCTCTTTGTACCCCACCATTTCAAAGTAATAAAATTAAATTTCTTAATTTAATCATACCATTTCTGGGCCTTTACTTATTGTCGTTTACTATACAATTAGTTCTTCATTATTTCTGCCATATACAGATTCCATCTTGAATCAGCTTTTCTGGGTTTGGCCCAAAAGAAGGTTAAGAAATAAATAAAAAACATCTCATGATCTCATCTGCTATAACAGTTTTCTGCCATTTCACTCAGCTTCCCACACAGAGCTCAGTACTGCCCTGAATGTACTAAGTCATTCCTGGGTTAGTATCTTCTCACAGCTAAATAGCCCATAAAGCTGATTCTGTTCCTGTTCTATTTTCTCTTTGATGTTCTCAGTCAGGCTGACTATGACCTTCTGGAATTTTTAAAATTATATATTGCATAAATTATTTTTTCTCTGGGATTTTCAATATTTTTTCTCTCACACAGATTTTTCTATCCATTTCCATTTTTTTCAAGTAGCACTATTTTCCTCTTCTTGCAATGACTGGTTATCATTGCAATATATAATCACCACATACTTAGGGAAAGACACTTTTTACCTTTATTATTTACTATGAATTTTGAACATCATTTTCACTCCTTAAAAGTCGCTGTATGGATTGAAACACAGAAATACTGTGATTGTATAATGTTTCCTTGCAGACTCATCATTCATTATATACATTGATTGACTGTGGGTCAGTAGGCTATATTAGATTCTTCCTAGAAAGGACTCTGACATAAGACATTTTTGGTAGGTAATTGATTTAAGTATCAAACACTGAATTTTTATCAACAATTACAGTGGTGACACCCATTATTTTTCAGGCTGTAACAACATGGTGTGCAATTTTGCATGCCATATCATACTCACCCACAGTAACTGGAAGTGACAACTTGTCTTGCCTCAAAGAGATTGTTTTATATCCCAACAAGGTAAAAAATAATGGCAAAAATTCAGGTAACACACCACAAATGGATTGTATTTTCTCAGGGAGACTAAAGAGAGGAGTAATACACCCTTGTTAATTGTAGCAATCACATTAGTTGAAAAATGTTTGCATTTAGGTAATAACAATGCTTATAATACATGATGCTAAAAGAATAGAGTGCATTCTTCTCTACATAAAAACTAGTAAGTTTTAGTCCTCTGAAGTATATGGGAAATGATTATTTTCAAAAGAAAAAAAGCTTGAAGTAGCATAAGTAAAAATATTATGCAATACACAGCATAGATGATGAGGAATGACACAAAACATAATTAACAACTTGAAAATAAAATGCTAAAACATGAATTCTTGTAACACTTCAGGATGTACAAGACATAAAAGTTGAAAGACAACCTATTTTCCTGTATTATGCAAATAATATCTGATATTTTCAATCATATCTCAGCTTTAAGCACCCAAAGTCCATTACAAGTGTACACAGAAGATTGCTTAATTTGTTACTGAAGCAAAGCACTTTCTGGCAAGAAGACTGAGAAGAACTGCTTGCTTGAAAAAAACTAGAAAGCTTTATTACACTTTATGGTAGTAGGCAAAATGCATTCTTTTGACAATGAGTAAAATTCAGTAAAGCTGACTTTAGAATACTCAGCAATTTACAAAATTTTACAGACCCTTTTGGCTTCAAATGTCTTGACTTCTATTTATAAATCAAGTTTATTTGCACACCTACTGATGCATAGGAATATAAAGTGCTTTAGGGCAATCAGAAATTAATACTGTGCCTTCCTCAAGGTTTATTTGGTAGTATTCAGTATGCAGATTTCCAGCTTGTATTGTCAAGTACTCTTTTTTGAGGGCAACCTCACCCCTTCCCAGGACTGGAGGACAATCCCTGCCCTGGTCCTGCTGCCCACACTATTTCTGATACTAGCCAGGATGCCATTGGCCTTCTTGGCCACCTGACCACACACGGGCTCGTGTTCAGCCATTGTTGACCAGCACCCTCAGGTCCTTTTCCACTGTCAGCTTTCCAGTCTTCCCTGAGTGCTGCATGAGGTTGTTGTGAACAAAGTGCAGGACCTAGAACTTCCTGAATCTCATGCCACTGGCCTTGACCCATTAATCTGGCCTGTCTAAATCCCTCTGTAAAACCACTAGGTGTTTAGTCAAGTGCTTTAATTAATGTACCTAATGAAGAAATCTGGTCTTGATAATAGAAAAATTCTTGGCTTCTTTATATGAGGATTGAAGGCAGGTGCCAAGAGAATGGTGCCAAACTCTTTCCACTGGTGCCCAGAGAAAGGATGAAGAGCAATGGCCATAAATTAAAACAAGAAGTTTCACCTCAATATGAGGAAGAACATTTTTCCATTGAGGGCAGCAGAGCACTGAAACAGGCTGCCTAGGGAGGTCGTGGAGTCTCTCGCTCTGGGCATATTTAAAACCCACCTGAATGCAATCTTGTGTCACCTGTTCTAGGTGACCTCACCTTGGCAGGAGGGTTGGACTGTATCTCCAGAGGTCTCTTCCAACCCTAACTTTTTCATGATTCTGTGGCTCTGTGATGATGACAACTTCCACACCTAGCACTCTGCACTACAACCTATTATGAGTTTCTAGAAATATCTCTTTGGGCAATTTAAAGCAAGGCAACTCTGCTTGATGACTGCTTAATGAGTTTGGAAGGCCTGAGATATTTGTGAAAGCATTTCTTGTAAATTATATGCATCTAGTTAATTGCTACAGTGCTCAGAGGAACATAATCCCATTCTCCATGTTGCAGTACACTACATTCTAGGATGGTGTCAATTTTCTAATGGTTGCCAGAGATCTAGCTGAACATACATTGTGTGATTGTGCATGTGTGTGTGTGTGTGTGTTCATGCCACTTCTCAGGTATACAGGTGTTAGGCAAGAAGTTCAGTAACACTAATATACAGAAAACTTAGATATATGGAACTCAAAATTTTCAGAGCAGCACAGACCCAGTGATACTTTTCAGAAGTAGCTACCTTATTTTTTGGGGATCTGGGAACTCACACTTCCAAAAACCAACCCCAAGAAATTCCCCAAACTGATATCTTTTTCACATGCTCAGCTGACTATCATCTCATCAAATGACTGCTTTTCTATTCTTTTTTTTTTTTTTTGTATTGAAGAAAGCTAGAACAAGCTTTTAAACAAAGTTTATCAAGGGCTATGAACCTAGCTGACAGCTGAGGAGCATACAGAAACATAAAGCAAGTACTTAGACACCACAGAGGATATGTAGGTTAGTGATATTTCTGTGGAAGAAAAATATGTGTCCTATAAAATATTCCATAAGTGTTCTAGAGTTAAAAAGAGGGCAGACAAAAAGTACTGTCAATTAAGTATAAGGGACTTGGTGGTGCTCATGTAGCATGGATTATTAGCTTCTGGAAGAAAAATGCAAGGAAAAAACATTTCTGGCTTATTTTTTCAAAATTAATGTGCTCCAGTTGACAAGCAGGAAATAAAGAGGTCATTGTAATAATGCAATCATGTTTTGCACTTCTGCAGTTCTGGAGGCACAAGCTTTATTAAGAATCTATATTGTTCTTTTCTAGGGACTGAAAGAAAGGAGACAAATGGTTGGGGGTTCAGCTTGTTTCATTTTTTTGGTTTTTTTTGATCTTCATTTAGGACATCACAGAATTCTGGTTTACTTTTTTTTTTCTTACCCCAGGAGAGGGAAAAAAAAGGAAAACAACCTGCAAATATGAGAACAAGATATTTGATCAAAACTTAGTTTCAGGCGAGAATGATCTACTTTTTTTTTTTTTTTTGAGGCACTAGCTATTCAGAGTTGCTTTTAGCCAAGCAAAGGGCATCTCAAATACGAAAAAAGCTACAGAAGGACATGGTAATATTGTCAGATCCTAAGAAGTAAATCCTACAATGCTGCAGATTACGAATGAAATATAGTCCATAACCTTGTCTCCTCCATTTGTGGTGAGCAGCCCAGGAAGTTTCAAATATAATAAAATAGAGTAGTATGGCATAGAAAAAAATAATAATTAAACTTGAAAGGTTCAGAGAAAGAAGACAATAATGTTAAGAAATTGTTTAATTGTGAAGATTTTCTTAATTTCCAGAGGTTAATCTCTGTAGTCACCATCTCAGAGGAAAGTCAATGGAAGAGTAGCAAAGCATTAGCAACTTCTTTGCTCTCCATTCCCCTTTATACTAGTGTGTTATTTGGCAGGAAGCTGCCTTTTGACAGCTCAAAACACACTACTCAAGTATTTTCCATCTATTTTTCTCATTTTCTGACATATTGGCGTTACTTTCAGGATTACGTACAAATGAAAAGTTAACTTGATGTGCCTATCATTTGTTTCTTATTTATACTATGATCCATTTGCTCTTTTGGGAAATGCTGAGGAGCTTTAGAAGGGTATAAAATTGCAAAAACAATGTAATTTTTTTTTTCAATTACTTTGTAAGTTTTGCACATACGGTTCACTGCCTGTTTCTTTCAGGGTCTTCTTAAACTTGAAGGACAGGAGAAAAGACAGACCGGAATTTGCTGTTCACTATCGCATACTTGAAACTTTTCAAGAGGTCATCTCACACTGCACCACACGGGGAACTTTGATATGGTATACTGCTTCTGAACCTCAGCTAATCCATCACCTGGTGGCAGGCTGCACACAGTTAGCATTAAAAGAGAACTTCATCTGTCAGATTCAGATAAGAATCTATACCTATTTGCTCATTTTGCGAAACTTTAAAAACAGGTATAAACAACTAGTACAAGACATCGCTGTAAAGACCGATGCTATTTGTCAGTGTACTACAGGGGATACCAATCCAGACTGACCACATCATTAGGTATTATTGAACTGTTCCAGCACTTAAACAGTGGCACATCAAAATATAGTCTCAGCTGCTACACAAAGTGTAGCTATTCCTCTTTTCTTTGTACCTAGAACACCTTAATTCTGTGCTAATGCTACAGGGAGCCCTACAGAATTAATGATGACAGTTTGACCGTTGCTGTCAAGATTCATGAAAGTTCTGAATATGAAGAATAAAAATCCCTTTTCATTAAAGACAATTAAATACTTGAATACATTATAGGAAAGCATTATTGGTCACACTGATGAAGTATGTGATAAATTGTTAGCTTAGATGGTTCAAAAGAATGAAAAACTGAGATGTGATACCATGCTTAGAGAGATCAAAGATCTTCTGCAGTGGTAACAGCTCCCAACTTTAGTGACCAGAAAGCATATTCACTAAAAATGGTGAGCTTTGTAGTCTCAGCATATTCCTCAGAAGTTCCCCAGACTGCTAAAAATGTAGTGTAAATGGATTTTGATAGGAAATTCTATCTCTTTGGAGGTAAAACTCAAAAGAACTCAGCATCAAATTTGCATTATCCCTGATTAATTCCTAAACTCCAAATCTGATTTGTTTTCTAAATCCTTGGTCTTCATCCTGCCAGTGGTATTGAAACAAAATAGGAAGAAAATGCTCTATATGAAACAGGAATATTTATTTGGCAGGAATCTGCATTCTGAAAGTCCAAAACACCCTTCTCAATTATTTTCCATCTATTTTTCTCATTTTCTGACATTTTGGCATTGCTTTCAGGGTTCCCCAAAGTGAAACATTAACTTGATATACCTATCATCTGTTTCTTATTTATACTATGATCCATTTAGTCTGGAAAAATGCTCTGTATCAGAGGATTTTCATGCCTGCTTCCCTAGATATGCAGGAGATGACATCAATTTATTCATTCATATTGTATTTCATACAATATTATACATGAACTGTCAAATAATTGTGAATGTATATATGAGAAATGTTTCATACAAGATTGATCATTGTTCTCTTATTTTCTAGAAAATTCTGATCCTTTATATATTCAAGTATATCTTATTTTTTTAAATACCTGTTCTAAATGCCAAGTTTAAATTATCACAAAATTTAAATTTTAAATATCTTCTTAACTAGAGTATTCTGCACTTTTGATCTGTGGGCTGGGACTGATTAGTGGTAAAGGACTTCCTGTAACTCACAGTTTTCCATCTCATTCTTCAATATAGCTGCCTTTTCTGTGTGAACTAAAGGAAAACTGTTTCTGAACACAGTTTTAGGCACTGGATTACTGATCAGTAGAGTCTGTATTTGGGCAAGATATTTGTTTTACTTATTTTTGACTGTAGGAGGCCTACTATTTGGAATTATGCAAAGACTGTCAGAATCCAAACCCATCTTGTGAACTTGTATTAGTGTGGAGGAGCAGGCTCTTAGATTCTCCTGTTTACAAATTAATCTGGTTTCAGTAGAAAAAGAAAATTTATAAGCAAGTTTTTAGGTAAAAACTGATTCCTCATTAGGAGCATTCTGTAAAAGATATAAGACACAATTTTACTTTTGTTAAAGCTCTACAGACTCTAAGGTCTGAAGAGAGCATATAAGTCAAAGCATTATTTTGAATATTTGAGGAATATGCCTAATACCGCTTACATATTTTGCTCTTTTTTTTTTTTCAATTGCCTTTTGCTCTTTTTTAATTTGTATAAAACCATGTGAAGAGATTATTATTTATAATTGCAATTAGGTAGAATTCCATAATGTTAAACTCCTTGTCATATGCAAAGGTATCCTGTTTAATTTCCTATTTTACTTACCCCCCCCCCCNTTTTTCATGTTTTTCTCTGAGAATGTTACTACACCAGAGTGTGCATATTAAAATTATGAAATCTTTCATCTTCATGAGAACTTAGTCATTTTTAAAATATACTTTTAAAACATTTCCCAACACCACTTGTGTGGTCATTCCCTCTGTTGCGTGCCAGGAAACAAGACAATTTCTTAGCTAATGCAGCTGTCTTTCCATCTTTTCTAAGATGCTGCTGGAATTGTAGCTGCTAGGAGAAGGTCGTTGAAAAGCAAGTAATGTGACATTATAAGTAATTGTGAAAGTTATCAAGGGGAAGTCAAATGTAATGTATTTGAAACTTCTAAGATCTACCATCCATGAAAATTGTAAAGCATATAGCAGAAATGGAAGAAAATTTTTCACGAAGCACAGTAAGTTTTGTAATTGCATGCATATGCAAGAATATTACTTTAGATGGGTGTACTGTATAGAAGAGGCACTCTGACACTGCAGAGCAAGGTACACAAGGAATAGTAGGATGGCCTTATTGCCTAAAAGTACTAGCGCTGCTAAGTGTCAGACTATGACATGATAGAATATTTCTAGGAAATAATAGTGGAGAAAAATATTCAGGTCCACTCTTCACCCCACAGCAACACTTAGCTGAATACTGCTTGCAATTTTTTACATGCATTAGATATTACCCTGCAAGAATTGAATAATTCTTGGTGCTACTCATTTTGATAGTAGGGTCAACATTTTCTCTAGTTAATGATTGTGTTTGGATGTCTTTTATTATGTGTAGAAACTCTGAAGTCAGTGTGTACTTAGGATTACTTTGAGCTTTTTCATGCTAGCAAGGCCTTGTAGCATTGAATCTAGCCTTAGAAAGCTTACAGTTCCTCATGAAGGAATTTAGTGACATAACCTGCTGGTCAGAAATTTACAAGGCAGCTGGAGAAGTTATGATCTCTTGATGACATAATGAGCTCTATCCCTACTTCTCTGTGTTTCTGCCTTCCAGATTTGCCCTTTTTTTGACATTTTGCCTTTTTTTGCTATTTTTCTCTTTTGTATTGGAGCTACTGTTTGTCATTGTTTCAATGGTTCCAGTCCTTTTTTCTTTTCCGATCTTTCATAGTCTACTCGTGCAAAGCACAACAATCTTTTCTTAAAGTAAATCTAAACTGAGGTGCCATGGCTGTTGTCTGCAAAACTAACTTTTAGGCCCTGTCACCTGAACACTTGGCTCTCAGGAAAACAAAAAGTGGGAAATCAATCAGTGCGAATTGACCCTACAGATCTTCATCTCCAGCCCTTAGATTGTTCCTTTTGCTCTCACCCTGTAATAATTAGCTGGACCACAGTTCTGCCAGCAAAATCTCCTGCTTCATACTTAACCTGCTCTGTATAGTATTTCGAGGTAAGAATTGATGAAGTTGTTCCATTGATTATTGAATTGCATGGTAACACTACCTTGCTTTGGCTCATTGCACATATGAAGCTTATGGCTCACGTCCAGGAGAAAAATCAGGTAGTGTATGTCACCAGATTCACTGCCGCAGACACACTTCTCTTTTCTTTGCAGTTTGCTGCTTATGCCAAAGACATCTCAGTGTTAGGATATTTAATTATATGTTTAGGTCCTTCTACTGCCAACTCAGCTGGCCTTTACATTGCTTAGGATTTGGTTCACAAACAGTGATAACGAGAACTTCTGTCCTCTTTCCTTCTGATTTTAAATAATTCGCATACATATTTTTTTTACCCTTCCTTGAATTTCATGCTGGCATTATGCCTAGTAGTTCTAAAGAATCTGTATACTGATGTTTATCACAGGACACCATTGAGATCACAAAACAGAATGCACTGAATTTCATCACCAATTAATTTCAGAAAAAAGAAGATAGTCACAAGCAGCACTTCAAGCAGAGGCACAGAGTATTTTCTACTGCTAATTTTGATGTTAACACCTAGGGAAGCATATAGTTCTGCTTTTATAACCATTAATTATGTGCTGAAAATTTTTAGAGAATCTTATTTTTTTCCCAAATGATTTCTTTGATTTGATTAAAGCATCATTTTGTAGCAAATGTAGTAAAAAATTTTAAGGAGCATATTCTATTCCCTAACTGGCCACCCCCTCCCCCTGCTGAAAAAAATCAAATAAACCAAACCAAAAAAAAAGAAAAAAAATCATGGGCTAAGACAGTTGGTTGTTCTGAAAACAAATGTGTTGATTTATTTTGTTCTTCTTTTTAGCATGAGATGTGTGGTGCTATTTCTAAATAAATGGTGCCATAAGACAAGCATATGTTGTTCTATATCATGCACTGCAGGTGCTGCAGTAGAGGGTTGCATAATGTGCCACCTGAAACTCAGAGAAGCAATTTTCTTTAAAATGCCAGATTGTGGAGGCCTAGCTCATGCTGATAAGCACCTACTGACGCAAGCAGTTCCATTAAAGCCCCTCCTTTCAAGTAAGTGCTAACTTACATCACTAAGTTTTATAGGCCGTCTCTGAGCTTCCAGTGTATTTTGGCATTAAAAATCACATACTGACTCATATATTTTTAGATTCTCTATCCATATAGACTATGTAGAATATGGAAGATATTGGCAAGAATTTAGGGTTTAAAATGTTTCACATTACAATATTTATTAGATTAAATCTTATAAGCGTGAAATCTGAAAGACCTCTGCTGTAAGTGTAGTCTTTTACTTACACTAACATTGAACCTTATTGATATATAGGTCACATACATTTTTAGGTAGATGACAGGACACAGGACTTACATATACTTGCCGTATATCAAGGAGAGCAGTTTTAGGCAGATGGTAACAGTATCTAATGGGGAAGGGAAGTAGGAAACTCATGGTGGTTTTCTGGCCCAGCCATGCCATTCGAGTTTGTATTATAAAATACAATACTTCTCTAGGTATAGAATGTGGAATTCTGCTGTGCTGCCTGTGATAAACTGTTTTAATCTGTACTGAAATGATTTCTCTTTCGCTCTTCCCAAGCCTGCTGCTTTCAGAATCTGAGTTCCTTGTGATAGAGACCATTGCAAATTTATTTGGCATAACATGAATTTTCTGCCTATACAACAAAAAAGAGATTCTAAAAATACTGTTGTGGTACTTGGTTTCCCAAATCTTCTCACACCAGCTACGTAGACAATTGTGGAGGAAACTAGACCTGATTTAGACAGAATTGGTAAGTTAGTCCTCAGCTGCCTAGATTGAAAGCAGTTGTGGTGGTTTAACACCAGCTGGAAATTGAACTCCCACCGCTCCCCTTCCCCTCCTCCTTCCAGTAAGAGAGGGACAAATGCAGAGACTATGGGTTGTGATAGCAATTTAATGAAAGCAAAAAACAGTGGAATAAGAAATTCACAGTAAGAGCAGCAATACTGTAACAAAAGTATACCAAGAGACAAGGTGCTTTACCCACAAAAAAGGTGTTCACCACCTTTACTTAGTTCTGCATGCCTGCTGGGACAAAGACAAGATGGCAACCATTCCTGCGTTACTAGCTCCATGTGGTTTCCCCAGACAATGATTAGATGGAGGCTATTCCTGCACTCCAAACTGTATGGCTGCTGGAACAAAGGCACAATGGGGGCAAAGGGGGCTCCTGCAGCTACCGAATCCCATCCCTGAGCCCCAGACAACGCAAAACAATGACGGACAAACCCCCAAGAACTCCATCATCTGCATCACGCTGCCCACTTTTCTGAGCAGCTGTGCTCAGTTGTGGTTATCAGTATTTGTCTCTGCTCATCCCTTTGCACCTTGGTTTACCCCTATTTCACTCCCCACCACTGTTTCTGGTCCTCCACTTCTTTTCCCCGCTCAGGTGCTTCAACTCTACTGACTGTGGGGCACACACTCCACTGGGCTTGGACAGACCACCAATGTTTTTTGTTATCTCAAAGTGGGACGTGCACTCCAATGGGCTCAGGCTTGCCACTTCTTTTCTCAGAGCAGCATCTCAGGCTCATTGCCTCTTTCCTTCAGCACCGCCTCTTGAAAGTGCAGCTTGAAGGAACAGGAAGGGGACCAGCAGTGGCAGCAGAAGACTGGGTCTGCAAAGGCTGATCCTGACACCTTTCCACTTGAGAGGAAGGAAAATGATGGACTTCGTGGGATGCACTTGCCCTTTCTTCCTGAAACCATGATCCCCATCATTAATGTGGGTGGTATAGAGTAATAATCTAGCCACACTATGGTGCTAATCTCCACACCCTCCCTGAAACAAGGACAAACACAGTTCTGGAAGCTGTTTTCAAAATAAGAGGAATGCGCAATGTCAGCATGGAGCCATAATGATTGTAATCTCAAATGAGGCAAACAAGTCCAGTTGCTAAAGCTGTGAGTAATGTAAACATTACTGAGGAAATGAAGAAAAATTCGTCTAGGTTTTTCTCATTGTATTTCTAATGAAAGACCACTCAGCATATGATCATCAAATCAAAATGTCCAAATCCAATGCAGACCAGCCATTTTATACGTTGCCTTATGTAACACAGTATTGCTTCTTGGATGATAATTGAAGGTTTGGTGCACACAGCTAGACTTTGACAATGGTTGTACAAAGACAATTTTTTTCATTGTCACATAAGGACAGAGTTACATGGTATAGAGTAAAATGTTTACAAAAAGACCTTATGCACATGCATACATATTTATAGATATAAAACACATAACATCTGTGTAGTATGTGCACTGTATGTATATGTTTTATATAAATATATATATATACACACACATATTGGCACATATGCAAGCCAGCATATTGCTGTTAAGGGAACTTCCCTGTCCAGCCATTCAGGAATCACACTGCCAGTCACTCTCACACCACCTGAGCTGGGACTGAGGTGCACATGCACCCCACTCACAGAGTCAGACCAGGTTTTCCCTACTGGATCAACCCTAGGTTTCCCATAGCAGACTCTCAGACATCTAGATCTTATAATGCAATAACTAAACAAGAAAACAACAAAATAACAGCTCAAGCTGGGTGCCTCGAAGGAGGGATCCCAAATAAAGGATCCCCTGGAATTTATTACACTGACATTCTAAGCACAGGGAAATCTGGAGTCGTCGGCTCCTGCTCTGTCTCTGAGTGTCCAGCCCCCTGGCCAGCCCCTGGTCCCTGGGCCACTTATATATGCAAAGGCTTGGCAGTTCATGGCCTCTTGCCCCAGACTCAGACTCCTGCTTGGGCTCCTGCCCCACAGAACTCACCCTGCAGTTCACACTGCAGCTTGCACACTGAGCTACCTGCACTGAATGTATTCCTCAAAAGTACACGTGTATGTATAAATGTATATACATACATATGATAGAAATATAAATATACAATACAAATATAGACACATACACTAGATATAGAAACTAAATCACTTAGGTGAACCCTGACTGAAAGTTGGGTGTGACCGCAAGAAAACAGGCTACAAACCATTAACTGCATGCTTGTTGCAACATTTTGTTGGTGAGTGACATGATGAAAATAGAAACATCCTATTCTAATCTTCTATTCTTCATCTAATTTTTTTCCTACAAAATAAATTAAGGGTGTCATCATCAATATCATTCTTGGTACTGCATTTACTTCCCTGAAGATGAGTGATTATTTCACTACTTTGCACAGAATCACATAATTATTTAGGTTAGAAAGGCCTCTGAGATCATTGAGCCCAACCTTTGACTGATCACCACCTTTTCAACTTGACCACAGCAGTAAGCGCCACATCCAGTTGTTTCTTGATTACTTCCAGGAATGGTGACTCCACCACCTCCCTGAGCAGTCTATTCCAATGTTTAACAACTTATTCTGTGGAGAAATTCCTCCTGATGGCCAACTTGAACCTACGCTGGAATAGCTGGAGGTTATGTCCTCTTGTCTTGTCACTAGTTGCCTGGGAGAAGAGACTGACCCTCACCTGGCTACAGCTCCTTTTAAGGGAGTTGCAGAGAGTAATAAGGTGCCCTCTGAGACTTCTTTCCTCCATGATAAACAACCCCAGCTCCCTCAGCCACTCCTTACAGGACACTAATCCCCTCATCCACATCGTCAGTAAAGCTATCAAACAGGACTGGCCCCAACACTGATCCTGAGGGACCCCACCAGTGACCAGCCACCAACTGGATGCAGCACCATTCACCACTCTCTGGGCCCGGCCATCCAGCCAGTTCTTAACCCAGCAAAGAGTGCTCCTGTCCAAGCTGTGGGCTGCCAGCTTTTCCAGGAGTGGGCTGTGGGAGATGGTGTCAAAGGCTTTGCTGAAGTCCAGGTAGACACAGCCTTCCCCTCATCCACCAGTCGGGTCAACTGGTCATAAAAGGAGATCAGATTGGTAAGGCTGGACCTGCCTTTCCTAAATCCATTCTGGCTGGGTCTGATCCCTTGGTTGTACTGCGTGTGTCATGTGGTTGCTCTCAAGATGATCTCCTCCATAACCTTGCCAGGCACTGAGATAAGGCTGACAGGCATGTAGTTCCCTGGACTCTCCTTCTAGCCCTTCTTGTGGATAGGTACAAAATCAGCCAGTCTCACTGTTTAGCCAGGACTGGTAATACTTTATGGAGAGGGACTTAGCGAGCTCTTCCACCAGCTCCCCCTGTACCCTCAGATGAATCCCATCTGGTCCCATANACTGCGTGTGTCATGTGGTTGCTCTCAAGATGATCTCCTCCATAACCTTGCCAGGCACTGAGATAAGGCTGACAGGCATGTAGTTCCCTGGACTCTCCTTCTAGCCCTTCTCGTGGATAGGTACAAAATCAGCCAGTCTCACTGTTTAGCCAGGACTGGTAATACTTTATGGAGAGGGACTTAGCGAGCTCTTCCACCAGCTCCCCCTGTACCCTCAGATGAATCCCATCTGGTCCCATAGATTTGTAACTGTCTAAGTGGCACAGCAGGTCACTAACTACTTCCTCCTGGATTTTGTGGGGTCTGTTTTGCTTCCTGTCCTTGTCTACCAGCTCAGGAGGCCAGCTGCCCTGAAGATAAAGTCTTTTATATAAAAGACTGAGGAACAGAAGTCATTAAGTTCATCAGCCTTTTCTGCTTCTTTGCTGGTGATGTTCTCCACAGTGTGCAATAAAGAATGGAGGTTTTCCTTGGCCCTTCTTTTGTTATTAATGCATTTATGAAAACACTTTTTACTGTCTTTTACAGCAGTGGCCAGATTGAGTTCTTGCTGAGATTTCACCCTTCTAACCTTTCTACATGACCTAACAGCATCCTTGTACTCTTCCTGAGTTGGCTGCTTCTCTGTCCAAAGTCATACACCCTCTTTTTTTCCCTGAGTTCCTGTGAAAGCTCCTGTTCAGTCAAGCTGGTCTTCTTTCCCACTTGCTCATCTTTTGGTGCATGGGAATGTTCTGCTCCNTTGAGTTCTTGCTGAGATTTCACCCTTCTAACCTTTCTACATGACCTAACAGCATCCTTGTACTCTTCCTGAGTTGGCTGCTTCTCTGTCCAAAGTCATACACCCTCTTTTTTTCCCTGAGTTCCTGTGAAAGCTCCTGTTCAGTCAAGCTGGTCTTCTTTCCCACTTGCTCATCTTTTGGTGCATGGGAATGTTCTGCTCCTGTGCCTTCATTATTTCTTTTTGAAATATGTCTGGTCTTCCAGGACCCTTTTGTTAAGGACTGTTTCCCAAGAGACTCTGTGAACCAGTGTCCTGAATGTGCCAAAGGCTGCTCTCCAGAAGTCCAATGTAGATGTTTTTTTGACCATCTTCCTTATTTTACCAAGACTTGAAACTATCATTTCACGGTTGCTGTGCCCAAGGTAGCCTCCTACCATCACATCTCCCACCAGCCTTTCTCTGTTTGTAAACTGCAGGTCTAGCAGGGCCTCACTCCTGATAGGCTCTTACCAGCTGTGTCAGGACGTTATTTTCCTCACATTCCAGGAACTTCCTAGACTGCCTCCTCTCTGCTGTGTTGAGTTTCCAGCAGATGTCCATCAGGGGAAAGTCTCCCACAAGAACAAGGGCTGATGATGATGAAGCACCAGCCAGCTGCTTACAGAATAGTCCATCCACCTCTTCACCCTGGTTGGGTGGTCTATAACAGACTGCCACCAGGATATCTGCCCTGTTAGCCTTCCCCCTCTCTTACCCATAGCCTCTCAACCTTATCATCACTAGCCTTGGGCTCTATACAGTCAGAACCCTCCATAAGGTACAGAGTCACCTGTCAGAAACACGACAACTCACTTTGCTGTGTAACCAAAGAGATGTTTATTTGAATGGCCACAACAAGGTGTCTGTGGATCCAAAAGAAAAATAATTAACAAAATAAGCAATAATTAAAATAAAGGAAAATAAAATATAAAAGCCTGGTCCGCAAAGATCGGACACCCGGGCCACCACACGGCTGCCCAAGGCGGGAGCTGTACAGTGCCGGAGGAAAAAGGACTTCGGTTGGTATTGAAATCCTTTTAGGAAAAAGTAAAAGTCTCTGTAAAAAGAGATTTGAGGCCAGGCTCCGCACCGGGCTTCCAGACCAGGCAAGTGCCAAGTGCAGCGACAAGCCAAGGCTAAAAAGCGAGATTTTGAGGAGCACTGCCCTTTTTATAGCCCGATGTTCTCCCAACTGCCCGCCCCTGTCCGGCCCCCGTGGCTCCAGCCGGTTGGTGTTTGCTGGAATGAGGTCAGGCCTTCCCACCAGTCGGCTCATGTGTCCAGGGGAGAGCAGGCTGATGTCATTGCCTCTGAGCAAAGGGCGGGAAGGCTCCTCATTGGTATTCTGCGTTGCCATGGAGGCGAGTTACAGGGGCGGCAGCTGAGGGCTGTTTTGGTAAGTGGCCGTTAGGAAGCCCAGTGGAGCTGGCTCAAACCCCCAACTCAGGGAAACCAAAGGTTTAAATAAAGATTATATAAAGTCTTCTTAAACATACATAAACATTATCAGAACAACATTAACAATTAGAACATGAACTTGGGGGAGTCAAGGCTACCTCTGGGAGTGTCGGGGATAGACTTGTGGCGAGGAGGTAGCCTTTAAAACTTTTAAAGTTAACAATAAACTTATAGGAGAGAGGGCTGCTCCTGGGAGTGTCGGGGATAGACTGGCCTTGACGGAGCAGCCCTTTAGCAACTTTTGTAGTAATTAACATTAACATCAACAACTGTCTCAACAATTAACATTAAACAAATAACCAATTAACAAGCAAACAATTAATTAAGTAAAAGATGTCACAGATGGAGCAAAAGACCAATCATGGCTTTTCATTTATGACATCACCCCACCTCTTTTTCCTTCCCTGTCACTTATGAAGATGTAGCCATCTACTGCGGCACCTGTGTCAGTCTGGCCAAATTTGGAGGAAAATATCCTCTGATAGAAGGCAGGTTACAACCACCCCTCCCCCACCAGGTTCGGGAGAAAAAGAAATTTTGCTTGGAGGAAAATAAAAGAGATAAAAACTATTTATTTAACAAACACACAGGAAAAGGGTAATAATGCTAAATAATGAAATCTCTCGCTGTGGAGAGAAACCTGGGAAAATTTCAGAGTCCTTCTGTAGGTGTGGTTTCTCTCCTCCTCCTCGGAGCTGGGTAGGTGTGAGCCCATCTCCAGGCCTTGGGGAAAATTCTCCCGATGTGTTCTGATGTTGAAACAGTCCAGAAGAGAAGAAGGGAAAATCCAAAGTCCCAGGAAAACAAAGTTCAACTCTCTGTCTCTGTTCGGAGAAAAAAAGGAGCTGAAAACTGGCTGGAAAGAAAGAAGGGTGTTTCCTCTCCCCCTGCTGCCAGAGCAGAAAAACGCAGAGAAGTGTATCTGTGTCCTTGACACAACTGTGTTGAAAAAAGTTTGCTCAGTTTTTGATTTTTTTCCTCTCTCCCCTCTCAGGCTCAGTTTAAAGGCATGGAAAGGCACAAAGTCAATTTCTGGGCAATAGAGCAGCGATAGAGGATACGCATCATAAAGTCACTCCAAGAGACACCCCAGTCACAAGAGTCATCCCACCACATTTCCATGATGGTGACTACATCATGGCTTTCCTGCAGTACAGTGTCCTGCAGCTCCTCCTATTCATTACCCATGTGTTGGTGTAGATGCACTTCAGTTAGGCCTCGTCTTACTACTTGATACATTTTATGGAAATTTTTCCATCTAAAGGATATTTCAGGTGATGCAATAACTTGATATCTAATGATACCACACATACTGCTCCCCACTGACTGTTTGAATGTCTATGATACCATTTTTTATTCCTCCACTTTCTACTAACAGCATTATGACAGTTCAAGTGAGGAAAGAGACATTGCTGTTGTTCTAGTGAATGCTTTCACAGAGGAAATGTATTTAAGAGTATGTCATTTCCTTTATTTCTATAATTCTAGTCATTCTTCACCAAAAAGGGTATTTTAA
The DNA here is from genome assembly GCA_013397865.1 of Struthidea cinerea. Classification (NCBI taxonomy): domain Eukaryota; kingdom Metazoa; phylum Chordata; class Aves; order Passeriformes; family Corcoracidae; genus Struthidea; species Struthidea cinerea. Next base: position 33,499 of record VZTI01004189.1, read on the forward strand.
AAAGATTCATTTTTAAAAATGAAGATCTAGGGTCCCTTGAAACTCTTTTTTTAGTGATTTTGGTTTTTCTCACTGTATTATAAAATCAAGTAACCTGTGACACTGTTGAAAGAAGGGTTCTGCTGTAAGGTGAATGTAGCACTGTTTTATGTATGTGTCAGAGTGTTCTGTGGATCCTTACTCTCTGAGTGTCAGGAGTGTGTGACTCTTTCCATCTGCAGAATACAGTCAAATCCCATTTTTATGAATTTTATAGCCTTTGAAAAGAGTTCAAGGCATACCCTTACTTTGTTCTAACATGACATTAGGATATGACAATCTCATTTGCACTTGCATCTGAAGTTCTTAAGTGCAACTGCATTTTCTGCCTAATGTACAGCCACGGTGGCACTTGTGGAACTGGACATACTGTGAGGCTTGTGGTAATCAAGGAGTCTGGCCACCTAAAATCTGACGTAACCCTTGTTGAAAATAAATCTATCAGAAAATTATTTATCTGCTATCAACAAATGTAAATTCAAAACACTGGTCAGTCATATCACTTTTATGTAAATCTCAGATGTAACAGTCTACCAGTAGAATCTGCATGCCTGTGGCTCTTGTTAGGACTTCCCAAATCTGGCAGATGGTTGGTGGTGAGTCTGAGCACATACTCCCAGCAAGCACATACAAACACACCAATGCAATACATATGATCAGCACATACACTGATCAGCACTAACAGAAGCCACAGCACTCTTGCAGACACACAAAAATAGCACTTATGGCCTCATGCTATTTCCCTCTCTGTCTGGTCAAGATGAAGCCTATTTAATGGGAATACATATATGTACATAAAAATGCAAGGTGGATCCCTCCAGCAGCCGGGCTCAGACATGGTCTGTCCCGTAACCTCCCCTGGATTCCAGTTCCCCCAGCTGCTGCTTCCTGGACATGCAAACACCGGGGACACAGATGTACCCTTGCCATTGGAATTGAGTTCCTTGAGCAGACACATGCAAGTGTGACCCTCCTGGCATCTGTGCTTAGATATGAGGTCTGTCAGGGGACTTCCCCTGGATCCCCCTGTCTCTCTCTCACACCCTTGCATGCACACACACATGCATCCACACATGCCAACACATTCATCAGTAAGTCTCTCAGTTGACCTGCATCTCCACAGTTCCTCTAGTGCTAGGCTTGGAACCCTACTCCCTTCAGGAGCCGAACCCTGCAGATGCCTCATGCTTGGAGATATCCACAGCCCTATCCTGGGGTACCTTCTCCCTTCCTGTCAGGTCAGGCTGCACATTTTCTTATGGTCACAGACTGGCACATGAAGCTGTGATGGCTCCAGGGCTGCCACCATGGACACACGGACCCTGACCCACAGTCTCCCCTCCCACAGCCACATGAGACAGAATTCCTTGCCCAGGAAATTGAAGTGGAGATCAGAGAGAAGATAGGGTTGGATCACATGGGACACGTGCTGGGCATGACCCCTGAACACACTGGCCATCTTCTGCTCACACCTTTCTGGCCCTTTGGATCACCTTTTAAACCTGTTTTCTATGCTTTCTCTGCATCAGATCATACTGATCCCCAAGTCTTCTTCCTCTGGTTCTTCCAGTGCACATCCCACAGTAAGCCTGGTGCTCCTGCACCCCATGTGGTGGAATCCTGGGTTTTAGGTATGGAATATAGTAGTATATGTATATATGTGTGTGTTACAAAATGGAGGATTTGGGGTGTGGATTTGTACTTCTTCTTTCTTCTTTCTTCTTCACAAACCTGGGTTTTCTGGTATTGGTTCAAAAAGTCCCGCAATATGGACCATGAATAGTTAATTATTGAATTAGAAATACAAACATATTGCTTGGCAATTCTTAACTGGTTAAATTAGGCTTTAAATAACCTTGGAAGGTGAAACTCACAGCCATTTTCGCCATTTTCCACCTTGCTAAGAAGCACACCCTGTGCAGCCGTACCATAGATAAGAAAATAATAAACAATCAGAAAAAAAGAACAACTCTGTGTCTCTCTGCATCCTAATCCAATCTCTGAGTACAAGAACTTGAGAGTCAGAGCCAAAATGAAAAATTAGAGATTTTTACACCCATTAACTACCCCCTACGCACGGGTAATGATGTTTCAGTTTGTGGGAAAATCTGGAGAGCCCCCCAGTGCTGGATGTAACCTGGCCCAGGGGTTGATGCTCCCTGGGACTTCCTGAAGAGGTGCCTGGTGTGCCTTGGAGGTGCTGTCCTGGGTACCAACACACCCTACCCGCAACCCATGATGTCTCTGGGGTCCCTTTTAGGGGTGGAGGTGGTATTATATGGGTTTCCTGATTGTTTTTTTTCTTTGTGCTCCTCTTTTCTCATGGATGTATGCTGTTTTATCACATATCCTTGATAGTTCTGCCAGGATAAACCAGAAGTTTTCACAGAATCTCAGATTAGTCTGAGTTGGGAGGCACCCAGAAGGATCATGTTGTGTCCCTGTGCAATAACATTTAATTTAAATGCAAAGTGCTTTGTAGTTCCCACATCAAAATGATATTTGAAGATAGAATACTGGGAGTTTTACAATATGTCTACATTGCATATGGCTTCACTTGGAATAACAGAGTATGTCATCTACACTGTAAAAATCTTTTAGAACCATGAATTCATATGCTGCACCAAAATTAAGTCTAGTTTTGACTATCTAGGAGTGTAATGGTCTGACTTCTGAATTTTTTAATCTTAAAAAAATCTACTGCAATTATAATATGTCCATATAATACTGAAAACCAGGTTGTGGTTTGAGGTACATGGAAGTCAACATACAAAAGCACCTCATCTAAGATTAATCACCACAGGTCTGTTGCATTTCTGCAGCTTGAAAGCTTCTCTGTTACCACACTATTCTTCTTCAACCCTAGCAAACTAGAAAAAAATTAAATTTAGTTTATTCAAATGCTCTTTGCTTCACATGTTCCTTGGTGGGTGGCTGTGATTTATTGACTTCTCTGCAAAAGTCAGAAGCCCACATTAGTTCCTTGAAGACACCAAGAGCTCATCAGTTGCTGTGAGTCGTTCTACCCTGTCAGCAGCTTGAGGTTCTTCCTGACTCCCCTGAGTGGCAGCTCCTAGCCCCATCCTGGCAGGAGTGAGAGAAGAGTTTTGCATATTTTGAGAAGAGTGTTGCATATTTCTTCTAAGCTTATTTATGCTAATGCATAGGTTATGGTT
>VZTI01004189.1:36779-94768 GCA_013397865.1 Struthidea cinerea
ACATTTGCACATGCACATTCCCCACAGTCTTCTCACTTTCCTCCAACACTTATTGAAGAAACAGGCTCACAGTGCTGTGGAGGACTGAGTGCAACATCAAAAATCTGATTTTGAGAAACCTGCTTTAACCTTATGTTTATTGGTATGTTTCTGTGATTGAAGAAAACAGAATCAAACCCTACTAATATTTTGAGGTTTTTTGTTTAAAAGGGCCAGGACTTTGACATCATTTATGCTTGTTGGAATTTAAGAAGCAATTGCCATAACCTACTTAAACATTCTGACAATGGACATTCTGCTTATGGGATAGTTAACAGCTACATAAGATGAATAGGGACTAGTTGGAAAGAAATACTCTTGCTGGCCTGTCTTCTCAATAGATCAGATCGCTGCCTGGCCTTGGTACATGCTGGATAGATCCAAAGAATGGTAGTTTGCTTCCAGAAAAGCAGTTAACTTTTGGGGTTGTAATTATACTTCACAGTAAATAACTTATTGTAATACATATATTCGTTTTCTTTCTAATTGCATGACAAGGAATAAACATTTACAAAGATGACGATTAAAATTAATCCTTGTAAACAATCAATCTGGACCCAGCTAGGCATCAAATCTACAAGACCTAAAACATATTATTTCAGGAGAATTATTCCGTCTTTTTAATTTACAATGATTTAGAAGAAGTTAATGGTGCATGATCTGTTTAAGTAGAAGCTAAAACATTTATCGTGACGCAACAGATTTGATAAAAACAGCAGTAACCAACAAATGATTACACCTTCAGCTAGTTCTCTGATAGCCCATTATGTTTAAAAGCTGATTTAACATATGCATCCATTTTGCACACAGGCGTTTTAGCTTCTTGTATTAACATTGCTTTCAGTCCAGTCATGCCCTGTTTTCTTCAACATCGTGTGCAAAGGAAAAGGTGGAACCTCTATTATTGTCACACATTTCTGAGCAAATGTTTTTATAATGTTTGTATGTAGACTCCTATATGTACATATACACTCATGAATATAAAAATACAAGTTGCTTCTGCAGCTAAAAGTGGTTGTGGCTGGTATAGACCCATTCCTGTTTCCTGAAGAGGAGGAAAGGCCTGAAAGTAACATATCTGAGCTAGAAATTTTTACATGTGCTGTACTTTAGCACCAAAGCTCTCAGCAGTATATCTACACTTATGCCAATCCATAAAATGCTGTGAAAAAGTGGTGTCAATTCCCAGTAAATGCTGTGACTGTCACTCAGATATAGTTAAGAATTTGTGCTAAATTCTTGTCTTAATAACATTTTGCATTAGGCATTTAAAATTCACCCTCTTATGACATCAAAGGCCATTCATTAAGACACATTCTTGGTTGAAGTTTTATTATATTTGAAGATTTCATGCCTTCAGAAAAATGCAAGACATATCCATTGGTTCCACTTTATAGTGACAGTGGAAATCATCTAATGAGAATTTTAGTATGTGTGTCCTACATATGCCTTCTCTTATTTGTATTGCTTGTGTGGAAATATATTTTCAGCTGATACTCTCTCAACGTCTGTACATAAAACCTTTTCTTTTCTTTTACTTGAATTAAGATGCTTCAGTTTGTTAACTTTGTCTAGGCTTAATGTACTCTGTGTGACAATGAAGCACTTGTGAAAAGGATGGTGTTGCATCTAACTGAGGTGTTCACTGCATCTTGTCCATAAATTGCATCTCCAGCTTTCTCACCAAAGTGACCCTGAGTTATAACTTGTTTAGCCTACTGCCATTGCTATGCCAGACATTTTGGTATTTGACATAGGAAATGTCATCAGGACTGTCAAGGAATATTACATGGGGATAACTGCAACTTTTTTTTTTGTGTAAGAAAAGTTAATCTTCTGGAAAAATTGAGCAGCTTATAAGAAAATAAGAAGAAAATATACAAATGCTCTAATCTATTTTATTTATTTTCATAAAATGTCTTGCAGATACAGCTTTCCCTAGTAATCTACTGTCTCCATTTATCAAAGTAATATTTTTTCCATTTTTTTATATATATAAGTAATATGAATACCCCAGGGAAGGTAAAGGAGAGGACTCCAGAAAACAGACAGCTCCTAAGAGGAGTACAGGAATGTTTTTACATTATCTGTGTCAGAGCCTTGTTTACACCACCAACCCCTACAAAGTCCTCCACACCCTGAGGGTGTGACTACCTAAACTTAAGGGCACCTCTAATGCAGTGAAGCTCGTTAATTTTGGATGAGACTTCTGTCAGAACAGTGAAGTTGAGAGAGCTGCATGCTAAGCCTTCCCTGGGACCTCAGAGCTGCTTTGAGGCCCGTATCTTGCCTAGTGTCTGTGCCCCAGCCATCAGCCAGCCACTGTCTGGCTGTGCACCAGACACCCTTAGTCAGACCTTGGACCTCTCCGATGGCTGCAGTCTGCTCTGGCCCTACTTGCTGCGTGGTGGGACAGCCCTTTAGAGGCCTCTGTGCTGAGGCAGGCGGACTGAGGCTGTGCTCCCATTTCCAGTGCAGCGTTCAAACAAGAAATTGTGGCTGAAAATCCTTTGTCTGGATGAAAAAAAGTTAGAAAAACCCTACTTAGAGAGAAGAATTTTGAATGGGTATATACTGGAAACCAAGTCAAAGATACAGGTGTTGTTACAGACAAATGTCATTGATTAAAAAAAATAATTCTTTGTTCTCTCTGGCATTGATTGATAATGTTTTCTAACATGAGACAACAACTAAACATCCATATTTGAAACAATTAATGCCCCAGTTGTTCCTCAGGGTGTGATTTGTCTTCTTATCTGTCTGTCTTCCAATCTGTAACCTGTGTTGCTTATATATCACTTACAACCCCATGTCTGTCAAAAGAAACTGGCCTAGCCTAAAAATTTGAAATAGTAGGTCTACCCTGATGAAGTCCATTTTGATGGAAATGGCACAACAAACACTCACGCAAACAGCTGAACTGGCTCATCAGAGGGTGTTAAAAGTATTTTGTCTCAAAAATGAATGCTTTAATAGAGTTAGGATTTTACCCAAGTTGCCAATGCAAATATGATAGAGAGATCCAGTGGAGAAAGAAAGTACAGAAGGTGAATAGGATACATAAGGAGAGGGAACAGAGAAATTTGTATGCTACAAATAATGAGCTGGAAAAAATGTGGGTGTATTCAGGAACCACTTTCAATAAATATCATTGTTTTACAGTGCTATAATCATCTTCTCTTGAAAACACAAAGAAACCTTGATGGGTTGTGACTACTCAAGGGTACAGGAGAGAGATGCTGAAATTTAAAAGTACAGATTTTAAGTCTGTGAGAAAATACTCTTTAAAAAAGACAGAAAGTCAAAGCAGAAAATCTTAGACATAGCATATTTAACCTGCAGGCTATTCCTCAACACGTTTCTCAAGAAATGTGCATAATAGTGAGAAGAATAGCTTGAAATAAAATAGTGATATTAAAGCTTCCATGACTTGGGGAAAGACAGCAAATGTATTGTTAGACAGAAAACCCCCTACCACTTGCGAAGTGTTATTTTCTTGAACAAACCGGAAGGTAAATGATACAAACTAACACTTAAATATTATAATAAAATACATGAAAAAGAATAATCTGAATTTCAAGATTAATCATTGAAATAAAATTCTTTTCAGAAATCTTATGTGTTGATGAATTTTAAAATTATCTATGTTGTTATAAAATAAATTTGTCCCATTTTCTTCTGTACCACCCTTCTGCCTCAACATCTTTTTCTTTTTTTTTCTTAAAAAAAGACTGGAAATATTCACACGTCATAGAATACTTATTTGAAGTTAGTGATAAATTTTTACAGAAATTTAAATTTTCACAGAAAAACATTAAAGTCATTTGAAATGACTATACAGAAGTAATGCTGTCATCTTTTAAGTCAAAACTGCAGTCTAGCTTCACTACCTCTATGAAATAGTGATTGACACTATGCAGACTTGGCACTATGAAGACTTTGCTATGATAGGTAAATTGATATCAGAAAAGAAATAAAAGAGTTAGTTAAATCACAGTATGAACATTGAAAAAATAATCATAAGATACAGTTGTATTTCTACACTTGAATTTTATTTGCAAAAGAAATGAAAGCACTCTGATGAAATCCACAAGTTTCTATTATGTTCCTTCTGTCTTTAATAGATATCAATTAAGCACAGAAGCTGAATACACTTTCACAGAGAGAAACATGGTGAGATAATGCTTCAGGGAAAGGCTCTTCAGTAGTGAACTCCTCTTGCCATGTGAGACTTTTATTAGACATATATAGAATTATATGCTTTTATAAACTGCTTATATTGCAAAACAGTCATGAAATCTTCATCTTTCTCTCTACCAACAGCAATATCACAGAAGAAAATGCTTTCTGTGAAACAAGAAAAACTGTAATATTATGTTTTGTGGAAGTATGTTAAGTGGAAGAATATTTTACTATGATTCACAAAACTAAAAGGTCTTGATATCTCCTAAAATTCAAAATCTACAAATTTGATACCCACAACTGAAAGCAGTACCTCTTTCTAGCCAGAATAGAGTAACACAACTCTAAGTATAGAGTAATACAGTCTGAGGAAGTAATTTATCTTTGTCAGATATCTACATCAGAATTAAATGAATTGCAGTCCTGAAGTGCCTGTTTCTCTTTATTGCCAATAAATAGACCACAAACTAGACTAGAGCACATGAAAAGCCCATTTCTCTCTATTGATTTTAAAGAGAGCCTACCTGAGTCTTTTCTTCAATTATTTCAAATTTAAGTTATTGAAAACAAGGGATTAATAAGTGAAGCTCAGTCAGTATTCATTCCAGTAGATTGGAGTTAAAAAATCCTTTGGGAAAAAATCCTAAGAGCAATTCCTGGAATACACCTGGAATAGTCAGTTATGCAAATCATTGCAAAATGGAAACTTCCTTGGGATTTCCTTCTTCTGCTTTCTTGAAGCCTGAAATGATCTGTATTACCTAATTGCTGTCTTAGCACACAGGAGTTCAAGCCATGAAGAATTCTTCAAGATTGATTAGTAGAATTTCAGCTGTGTAATTATTCTTTTTGCTAAAATCTGTTCTCGATAAGAAGATATGAAAAAAAACCCAACTAACATTTATTAGTTTTTTTAAGTAAATATGTATACCAAAGGAAGAAGCAAAGAGATTCAAAGCACAATGAGAAATAATAAGAGTCAAAGAATGAGAGAAGGCCCAAACAAGATTCCTTTATGGAAACTTCCATACGATGTGTGAACACTTCCTAAATTGTTCATTTGTACAGAGCAGGCAGAACAGGAAACTGTTCTTATTAATGCCTTAGGGGGCTAAAGTAACGTAAGAAGAACAAAGAAGACACCACATCTTTTACCTTTGTTTTTCTCACTTATGTAATCTTTTTCCTTCTCATTTTCAATTTGAAGGTAAAAATCTGCTATTAAATGGCACCTTCTGATCTGCAACATAGAAGCCCAGAGGGACTTATTCTCTCAAGCTTGCTGGTGATACAAACAGCATGCTGCAGCTCATATATTTTTCCAATTCAAAAGTGCCGGAACACCTAGCTCTCAGATGACCTGCAACATGATGTACAAGAGTGGATATTTTCACACAGCTCATATGCCTTCTTTCATCACATTTCATATAGGGATGAAAAAAATTCCATCTATGTCTTTTTTCAGGATATGTCCACAGTTTATTCTACAACAGTTCCTTTCAATGTGTTAATAAAGTGCTTCATACATAAGGTCTTCAGCAAACTGTATACACAGTATACTTTTCTATTGGCTATTTCCACATTGCAAATTTAAATAGTTTCAAGCACTGCTGGGCAGATAAATGGCCAGGTCTGGTAACCTCAAAATCTACAAGAAAACTAAACTTGTTAACTGACAGAAACTGAATCAGCTCTTCTACATTTTGATACAGCACCTGGTCTTGTTCAAATGAATTTAATTTAATTTAATGGAAATGATCCAATAATTTTACTATCTCCTGTTCACTCTTTTACTTCTCCCCGTAAAGCCACAAGTCATAGGAAATAGGCGCTCTTTACATGTCAGTACACATCCCCCTCTCCCCACTTTTGTTTCTAATTTCATTGTACCTTGAAAAATCATTAAAAATACACAAAATTTATCATAATAATTTTCGTTCTTATGAGGTGAGTTACATGGTCAATGAATTTTAAAAATATCTGTTTCAGTATAGGATATGAAGTGCAGGAAGCAAATGGTTAAAAGTGAGACTTTGAGTCCAGTACCAACTCCCTATCTATATGCTTCTCTGTGTGGGGAGTGGTACGGAATGGGCAGAACTTTGATTACTACTGTCATCCTTCTGAGTTGCTTTACACCATCTGTGTTAATACTCAGTTGATGAACAGCATTTTATTGATGGAATGTACCATAGTGGTAGAGCAATCCATTTCTACTTCCTGAGAATGATGAGGAAAGAAAGTGAAGTAGACTAAAAGGTGTGCCTGGTTACTGTGTCTCCTGGGAAAGACACTTATTCTGATGCAGTTTCTGAACAAAATCTTGCTCAAGGCTTTACATAACCTAGAAATTTAACTAGAAAGCCTTGCTGAAAAATTTTAAATAAAAAAGCACTGAGGTTCCCAGATGCTGCTGTATTCTTTTAGTACAATATATGTATTTTTTGCTAAAAATTCAGAACTATTATCATCAAGTCATAGAATCACAGAATATACTGAGTTGGAAGAGACCCACAAGGTTCACTGAATCCAACACCTGTCCCTGCACAGCACCATCCCCAAGAGTCACACCATGTGCCTGAGACAGATGTCCACAGGCTTCTTGAACTCTCCCAGGCTGGTGCTGTGACCACTTCCCTGGGGAGCCTGTTCCAGTGCCCAACCGCCCTCCGGGGGAAGAACCTTTCCCTGAAATCCAACCTAAACCTCCCCGAACTCAGCTTCATGCCGTTTCCTCCAGTCCTGTCACTAGTTACAAGAGTAAAGAGATTGGTACCTGCCCCTCCACTTCGCATTGTGAGGATGTTGAAGACCATGAATCACATTTAACAATTGAAAAAATCTGATCTACATATTTCCTGGGGTTACTTTAGCTTGTTTTAAAAATAGTAAGTTGTTCAATTTCAATCGAAAGATAACTGCTGTGAAATAAGAAAATATAAGTATGTTAAATAAAAGGGGTAATATTTTAAGATTTTGTGATTTACTGGTGAATTTTTGCTCATCACAGTTCATCTCCTGTCAGTAAAAACAATACAGCCACATAAAGATAATGGCAGACATTACATTTTAAAGCACTATCTAAAATAATCTGTGCACAGATTGTTCCAATCCTTTAAACTGTTATCCTACTGTGTCTAACAGATGAGTTCTCACTTCCCTGTGTATAGTAAATTCTTTCCTCTTTGCTTACGCTTTGCATTTATTTTGTTTCTGTAGACGACAACTACTAAGATCATAAAATCATAGAATATTCTGAGTTGTAAGGGGCCTACAAGGATCATCAAAGTCCAACTCCTGGCTCTGCACATGACCACCCCAAGAAACACACTCTGTGTCTGAGAGCATTGCACAAACACTCCTTGAACTCTCTCAGATTAGAGCTGTGACCACTCCCCTGGGGAGCCCATTCCAGTGCTCAACCACCCTTTGAGTGTAAAACTTTTTCCTGACATCCAACCTAAACCTCCAGTGATACTGTCTCATGCCATTCCCTTCAGTCCTGTCACTGATCACCAAGGAGAAGAGACCAGCACAGGCCCATCTTCTCCCTTTCATGAGGAAGATGTGCACCATGCTGAGGATTGGCTTCAGTCTCCTCTTTAGGCTGAACAAGTCAAGTGATTTCAGCTCCTTCTCCTACAGACCTTCATTGTCTTCATAGCCCTTTTCTGGATATTTTGAAGTAGCTTTGTATCTTTATTTTATTGAGGTGACCAAACCTGTCCCCCCGCACTCGAGGTGAGGCCTCCCCAGTGCAGAGCAGAGCAGGACAATCCCCTCCCTTGCCAGGCTGGCGATGCTGTGCCTGATGCACCCCAGGACAGGGTTGGCCCTTCCTGGCTGCCAGGGCACTGCTGACTCATGTTCAGCTTGCCATCGACCAGGAGCACCAGGTCCCATTTCGCAGGGCTTCTCTTCAGCATCTTATTCCTCAGTCTGTGCAAACATCTAGGGTTGCTCCATCCCAGGTGCAGAATCTGGCACTTGCTTTTGTTAAACTTCATACAGTTGGTCATTGTCCAGCCCTCTCGTTTGTCTGGGTCTCTCTGCAAGGCCTTTCTAAAGATAAGGGAGAATCAGTCTAATCAGTCACAGATAAAACCAAGTTGTTTTTAATTTAAGGAAAGCTAGTAACATGATAAAAGTGAATATTTAATTTCATTCCCTTTGCAACGAATGAACAACAATCTGCTGAAAATACTGAAAGAAAAGCCTTTTATTTTGATGATGTTCCTTGGGTGTGTCCATAACTGAATTAATACCAAGTTTCACAGTATAGTCTAACCTCACAAGATTTATTCTTGAAGTCTAAAAAGGAAACTTGCATAAGCTGTAAAGAGTTTTCAACATGGTCATGCATAATGCAAGTTAAAATGTTGGCCAATCAGTGAGTATTCACTTATCTTATTCATAGAATCATTGAGGTTGGGAAAGACCTTCAAGATTATCTATTCCAACCTTTGACTGAACACCACCTTGTCAACAAAACCAGATTGCTATGTATCATCCAGGCAAATTTTTTTGTAAATTAAAGTGATGAGCATTTTTCAATGGAGACTGAGGTAGCAGAAAATATGTTTCCCTGTTCAGGATGCATGGCAAAAAAACAACTGTGCTAAACCAGAATAGCCATGAACACAATTTTTCATCCCAGGATACCACAAGTATCTGTGAGAATCTTAGTAAAATTTCAAATTTAAACTGATAATCACTCAAAGAATCTGCCCAAGATTTTCTGCACCTCTGATTTGTCTATTTGACTACGGTCTTTTTGTGAATAGTCATGTGTTTTGGTAGGGGAGAGCTCTCCAATAGCCAGCAGTACTTTCTCAGGAAAATATTTCTTAGCTACTATTTGAAAGATACTTAGTGTCACCCAATGACCTGCAAATAAACAGTCTTTGAAGTTACACTGACAGTAAATCCATAAGAAATTCAGTTTATATGGCCCACTGGCATAATCTTTGCTTTAGAAGTAACATTGAAATATAGAAAGGACCATGCTTTTGATTGCTATATATAGAGCATGAAACTTTTGAAAGGAGATAATAGTTTCCTGACACAAAAGTTTTCTGTCATCTGATAAAACTGTTCAGAAGAAACTAAAAAATATATAATCTGAGACAAAATAAACACTTTAATATGAGAGAACTGTCACTAATACATATCTTAAAATTACTTAATGCTTTCCATGATAAATCCTGTTTCTTACTCTTTCCAATTTTTCTAAGCTTTAATCACTTGATGTGAAAATTTCTTTGCTTCCTGCCTGAGTCAGGCTGAGCTATTTGGGAAAATAAACCAGAAAAACTAGCTAGTTCTAGTTCCAAGCTAGAGACAAATAGTCTTGTCAAATATAAAATGTTCAAACCTTTTTTTAAAATACCCTTTGGATGGTGAGGAGTTGGTAGGGGACAAGGAAGGCAAAACTATGCTGAATACCAGAGGGATTTGAAGACTTGACCTTTTAAAAATGTACACATGCAGAACTTGTGTCATCCAGCAAATTGATGAAAAGCTTATTTTTCATACAGAAACATTTGATTATTATATGGAAATAGTTTTCATTCTGTTTATGAGGGAAATTCCTAGTTGATCTAACCTGATTCTTTCTTTTGAAAGAGAAATTTCTGATTTCACCTATTGGTTAGGTTTATGTACAAAGATACTTTTTATATACAATGGACATTTTATGACAAGAAAAATGACACATGAAGCATTGAGAACAGGATAGGAAAAGTACCATCTTGGCATACCTTCTGGTAATTTTCAGTGTTTAGACCTTTTAAATTTTCTGGTGTCACTATGGTGTTGTGTACAGTGAATAATTCTCTCAGCAAGCACTTGCAAAGCAAGAAAGCACTTGTGGTCTAATCAGTTTATATCATATGCCAGACCAACTCTAATTGATCCCTCTCTTTAGGCGAAATCCTTTTCTTAATGATCCCTTCAAGCATCTTAATAAACAAGAGAAAACTTATCTTGTAATCTTTCAAGTACGAGTTTTTGATGGAGATTTAATGAATGACTTTCTACTGCTTTTCTTCTGCATTTATTGCAGCTTTAACACACCTCTAAAGTTAACAAGATGCCTGACATTGTGCAGCATACTGCTTTGTTTAGCATCATTTAATTGTTAATTTTTTTTGGTGATATCGATCTTAAAGCTCATGGAGAAAATCAGTGTCTTCTGGCACTAGCAGTAAGTGTTACTGTCTCAGTAGTTGGCTTGTGGAAATTCATTGACATTGATGTCTGTGACTAATGCAACTTCTTTTACAGAGCTTATGGAAAGTTAAGAAAGCTTTTAGAAACCAACGTTTCTCAACGTTGAGTTGAGTTTGAATTACAGTACAAAAGAAGCCAACAAAACATCCAAGTCCACAAAATCTGCATTTTCATTGAAGGTTGCACGATTTAAGTGTTATCATATATTTGAGAAGATGCTAATTTTTTTGTATCCTCAGTATTGTAGAGGAAGGAGTTAATCACCAAGGTAAAAGTATATTCAGAGTACTGCCAGTTCACAGTCACAGGTGCCCTTGTTTCTCAAGGGTAAAATGTCTTCATATATTCCTGCTACAGGAGGAATTTTAGGTACTCTCATGCTGGGGAAAATGCAGTGTAGTCTGTATACTTAAAAATTTGCTGTGGAAAACCAGTTTTATAAAGACCCACTTCTTGCAACTTTAATATCAGATTTCTACATGCAGAGGAAAGTCTCCACCAGGCCAAAATTTAAGACACAGATACCTGCTTATTAAGTACACATGTAGTCAGTAGAAATGTATGTTAAGGTTGAAATACCTTATTTTCTACCATGTAAGAACTCTCAGGGTGTAATATACATTTAAATCTGGACTGGAATCAAGGTGTACTGTGTGAACAGACATTAACCTAACCACTAAACGCTTAAATGTGATGGAAGATGTGTACGCTCTACTATGAAGAAAGAAATAAAGAACTAAACAAGGCCCACCAATATACAAAAACCACAATAACTTGCATGTACATATGTGAATTTTCACAGGCAATATTCTATTCACGATTATTGCAGATGATTTTATTTGCCCTTAAACCTATTATCCAAAACCTGAAAAGAAAATGTGATCATATTAATGATCAATTAAAGGCTGTGTTTCTGAAAGAATAGTTTGAAGGCAAGCAGGAACAAGCTTATGTGTTAACTGGCCATAAAGATAGGTCACCATATCAGTATGACTGCACAAAGAAGTTTTGGAGAGTGGGAAAAGAGTAAAAACCCAAGACAGATCTTGAAGCTCTGCAACAATACATTATATTGTATATATAATTTTTATATATATAAAAAAATATATATATTTTCATTGGTTATTCAGTTTTATCCTCAGAAGAAAGAAAGGGCTTTCCAAACAGTCTATGCCAATAAAAAATAGTGTAAAACGTGTGTTAACTTAAATTAAAGATATTTCACAAAGCTTGTGAAGCAAAACACACAGTATATAACAAAGTGGAATTTAAAGCAACAAGAACAAAACAAAAAAGAAAGAAACCAACAAACCCCAAAACCATCCAACCAAAGAAAACTATGGCAATGTGGAAAATGAGGTCTGAGTCCTTAGACATATAATAATTAGTCTGTTCAGTAAACAGCAAAATTAATCAGAAAATAATAAATGTCTTAGCCTGAAAAAGGAGAAGATTAAAGGCAATGTGTGTACATACAAAACTATACATACATACATATATAATGCAAATAAATACATACATATACATGTACTTCCATGTATATCTGTACATACACGTGTATGTGCAATTTTTATTCCACATGTCCACATATATTTTTATATGTAAAATATGTGTATGCATATGGATATGTATGTTTATGTATCTATCATCTAGGTTCCAGGTACCAGTAGGAACATAAATACAAGTAGATATTTATATGTATAAATACTTTCCCCCTTTTCTTTCCCCTAGTGAGATAATGTTTAGTGAGTTTGAGGATCATAGGATCATAGAATCATGGAATGATTTGGGTTAAAGGGGACCTTAAAGATCATCTTGTTCCAACTTCCCTTCCACTAGGACAGGTTTCTCAGAGTCCCATCCAAACTGGTCTTGAACACCTTCAAGAGTGGGGAGCTCACAAGCTTTCTGGTCAACCTGCTCAGTTCCTCACCACTGCCACAGTAAACAATTTCTTCCTAGTATCTATTCTAAACCTCCTCTCCTTCAGCCTAATAAAACTCTGCCTTGTCCTATCGCTACATGTGCTTGTGAAAAATCTCTCTCCAATATTCTTACAAGCCCCCATTGGGTACTGGAAGGCTCTTATCAGGTCTTCCCAAAGTCTTCTCTTCTCCATGCTGAAGAACCTCAGCTGTCTTAACCAGTCTTCATAGGTGATCTAGCCCTGTGATCTTCTTAGTGGCTCTCTTATGGTTGATATCTTTCTTATGTTGGGGGCCCCAGAGCTGGACTCCAGGTGGGAGTTTCAGAAGAGTGGAATAGAGGGGCAGAATCACCTCCCTTGACCTGCTGGCCATGTTTCTTTTCATGCAGCTCAGGATCCTATTGGCTTTCTGGGCTTTGAGCTCACACTGCTGGGTGATGTGGAGCTTCTTGTTCACGAACATGGCCAAGTTCCCATGGCAGCTCTCAATCCGTTCTCCACCCAGCCTGTATTTGTGCTTGGGTTTGCCCTAACCCAGGAGCAGGACTTTGCACTTGGTCTTGATGAACTTCATGAGTTTCACACAAGCCCACCTCTCAAGTCTGTCAAGGTCCCTCTGGATGACATCACTGCCCTCCAGCATTCTGACTTCACTAAACAGCTTGGTGTCATTAGCAAACTTGCTTAGGGCACCCTGAATCCCATTGTCCATGTTGACAGCAAAGATGTTAAAATGTGCTAGTTCCAGTATTGATCCCTGAGGATCACTCGTTGCTGCTCTCCAGTTAGACGTTGACTTGTTGACCGTAATTCTTTGAGTGTGGTGATCCAGGCAATTTTTTATCCTCTGATGGTTGGTCTACCCATGAAATCTATGTGTCTCCAGTTTAGAAACACGGATGTTGTGTGAGACAGTATCAAATGCTTTGTATGTTTGCTGGTATTTCTTTTTACAGGTCAGTCACAATGGAAACATCCCTTCCTCATTGTATAGCTAAGCTATACCTAGCTGTTTGATCTAAATCTTCCATGATTATGATCATATGAAATTATGTTTCTTTCATCATTCAAAAAATGAAAGATCTACCTTTATAGCTGTCTTTCCTGGTTTTCATTCTTCAGCATAACCACAATATGTACTTCCCTATTCAAAGTTTTAGAGTCATTTTTCCTCTCAAATATGTGATTATCTAGCTCATTTATCAAAGACAGATAAAGTGTGAATTAGCCTGAATTTATAGAATTTTGATGAATACATCACATCTTATTTTCTTATCTCCTGTTGAGAATACTAAAATTAAATACAGTATAGGATATGTTACTGATGACAACAATTTATGAAATTACAGATATTTAGTATTATTCTTCAAGATTTTGGTATGCAGTAAGTAATGAGCAAATGTGAAATGTGTGTATTCTGCCTTCTGTACAGATGCTGCCTCATTTTAGGACCACACTAAATTACAGAAATCCTGCCACTGAAATGTACTGGAGTTCTTTCTCCTACAAAAAATTAAGGTTTCCCACAAACCAGCAAAGGATTCCAGACTAATTAGAAGGCAGATTCCTTTGGTCTTTAGTAGTGTCAAAGCACTTAACTATGATGGAATTTAAAAAAAATACTATATGATAGCTTCATTTTAAAATTGTCATGAGTGCAGTTTCATTGAAACAGTAGAATGGTTAATAGTCTTGTGTTCTAATTCAGGGAGAAATTTTAATTTTAAATGTTTTGCTGATGTAAATTATATTTTCTGCAAAACATTTTTTTGACTGTGTGCTTATTTTCAGTTTCCACTACAAGGGTAAGAGGGCCACTCTAGACATCAAAATTTCTGACAAAGACGAATTGCTGATGGTAGCTGATGCTAGCAGCTTCATAGATTAGATAAAAGAGACACCTTTTTTTCAGCCTGAAAAGTCCTTTCCTCATTTACTTTACAAGTTGACTTATAATAAACTTTAAATCCCAGCCATATGCCAAGATTTTTTAATTACTGGTCATCCTGCACCAATCAAAGAAGAAATTAACCACACAATCTTACAATGTCTAGACCATGTGGAAGTCTATATTTAAATTTCATTCATCTCAGTGACAGTTGCATTGTATTTAAAAGAGGACCCTTCTAATCTACTCCAGGTTGAATTTTACTGTTGTGAGCAAATGACAACCAAGCCAATTTTAATTACCTTTGGGGAGAATAAGCTGTGACTAAGACAATTATGTGAGTCTACTGAGCCCATATTATTAACACTAAATGACATTAATATTTTCATGTGATTAAGCAAGAATAATAATTATATTAATTATAATTTTTTTGTATTTAGAGAAGGAAGAAGTCACCTTATTTAACAAAAGTCTTAGCCAATTTTTGTGTTATACTGTGCTACTCTAAACCCACAGCATTTACATAGACATGGTAGGCAAATAATCTAAGTACAGAATGTGAACTGTTCGTGATTTAGGATCCCAGTCCCATATAATTAGTATAACAGTTCAAATCCTTCTAAATTCAAGTTCTGCATATGCATACATTAGCATGAATTAATGTGAAATTATTGTCTAGGCAAGATTAGATGTAGGTTAGTGAAAATTTAGATAGTTAAGATTATGTAAAGAGACAAGTAACACACTGTGAGTTACAAACAGAAAGAAATTATACACAAACATACGAGAAATAACTAAAGAATCTGACTATCACCTGTAAGATTGAAGATAATTTTAATATAGACCAGTAGGAAGTTATTTAAGTCAGTGCAAAAATAAGGTCACACTTCCCTATTTAAAGTTGGGATTTTTTTCAAGTTTTTAACACATGCTTTGAGACATTTTCTTCATGCCTTTCTTCTGACTGCACATAAAGCAAGTTAGATTAAATCCTTAACTCTGCATAGGATATGTAGAATGAAAAGTTATCCAGAAAAAAACAACACTTCTTTAAACACTTAAACTGATGATGATCTGAGAAATACATTCTCATATTTCTTTTAGGCCGAAGACAGAAATACTGAAATCTTGATGCTTCAAAGGAACTAAAACTTTCCTGATCTGGGCTAAGGTTTTGACAGAAGCTATGGTTTCACAACTGAAAAAAAAGGAAGTGGTTTTAAAATATTTTTATTTTTTTAAGTTTGCTTTAAATTGCATTTTCATTTTCTTCAGTTTGGTGTTGTTTTGGTGTTCTATGTTTTGGTTTTGTTTTTGTTTTTTTTAAATATGCTGACCAGTAGAACAATCTTAAATGAGATTGACACTTTATCAGACAATAAATGTGAAATGTGTGATAAGATTCTGAACTAAATTTCAGTCAGCATAATCATAACAACAATTTATCTCAAGGTAAAATCTGCTCTTCAGTGTTAATCTGTAATAAAAAAGAATTATTCTGAAATAAAAATATTATAAATCCAAGATATATTAACTTGCAATTTACACTAAATTAAAACAGAATTGTCACAAAAGTTTTTAAATTGAAACCGTTCACTGAGGAGACTCATCTTGGGGTTGTTAGAGAGAAAGGGCATAACAGAGACCTCAAAATACAAGCATAAGCTGAAAGCTAAGGCTTGGGAAGCGATAGCAGAAACAGCAGGTCTATAAGCACAAGGCACAGATGGTAATTAGTGGTTTATTAAAGGAGAAGAATCTTTGGATCTTTGTGCAACCAACTTTAAATGTAAGAAAAAATCCAAAAGAATGTCTCCCTCACAAGCAAATTTTAATATAATGTGGAACTGTAAAGCATTGAAGAAATGCCCAGTAAGCAGACCATTTTGGGAAACATACAGAGTGATCCCAAAAAGAGAAGGAAGAAGACACCCCACCGGTATCATACTTCCCCAACAGAGAACTTACATTTCTGAAATGCAATGATCTCACCTTCTGCATCCCCAACTTCTTTCCATAAAGACTTATTGCCCATAGACATTAGAACCCAGAGAAGTGGTATAAAGTATAAATGAGATGCTACAATAGGAAAATGGTGACTATAACTCTTGGTATCATTTCTGAACAAATAATTCTCAGGCTCTTAAGACTATAATTTGACTCACACTAAACTCTTTTCTTCTCACTTAAAGTTTTTTACCTTATTCCAGAGAAAAGAAACAAAGAATGTGATTACCCTCTTCTTGTGGATTAGTTTTTAAATTTAATTGCAACAAATTGGGAGAATGTGGGAAAAGTAGGCAATAACTTGCGAAGTAAAATGGAAATGTGAGATTTTATCTTCTAAACGCATTATCCACTTGTTTGATCAGAAATATTTTTGACCCCAAACTAACTGTAATAAATCAGATTGTCACATTTGCACTGCCATTCTGATTACTGAAATTTCTTTCAAAATATTATGACAAAAAAGAAATCATAAACATTTGTATTTTTAATATTAACTTTTTTTTTTCATGCCTCAGCTAACTAAAAATAAGTGAGACTTTTATGGGAAAAAGTAACTACTTATCTTTTCGACTTGAAATTATTTAATGTATTCCAAGTGGCTTGAGGAGCAACCTATATAAAGGCAAATTTCTATTAATGCTGTTCCAGAAAGGTAGTTGCACTGATCTTGAATGATGTCCAGCTTTTCAGCTAGAAACAATCTTCAGTTTACTGCAAGAACACTGATTACTCTTTTAAAAGGACAATGCATAAAATACTTTAAAAAAAAATATATCTCTAGTTTAGTCTTCATTTGCCAGACTCTGTGCCTTTTACTGCAAATTATCACAAGCACAAGGCACAGATACTTTAATACATTATTAGAGGAGTCACATAAGTGACATAATCTTTGCTTGATGACTGGCCATGTTCCCCGAACTCCTTCTTGCACTGAGAGGTGTGACAAAAAATTTGTTTTCATCCCTTTAAAATTAGAAAGCTGTATGCTGTCACAGTTTCTGCACAGGAATATGAAAGTCCTTGTTCTTGCAATGTTCTCCTTGCAGAGACAGTTCATCTTAGCAATTGATTATTACAGATGTGATTAGTGTCCCTTTCAATGTGTTTAAACTGGAACACAGAATCCATGCACAAGCTGTTACTACCTGTTATCGTAAAATTTGACTTAAAATAATAACAAGAAACATGGACAAAGTCTTAGTATAATTCATGACTCATAAACTGTAATCTTTAATTTTCTTTTTCTTCCACTCCATGGATATTGTACTTCACACATTAAAGAGATCATGCATCTTTTTAGGAAATATTTACAGCATGTATGAGGATGCTCAATTTAATGTACAAAGTATACACTAACAAATCTTAAAACCTTTCAATTAGTATATTGGGGAATGAAATGCTCCTAAGGATATTGATGTCTTGATTTTAACTATTGTGTGACAGATGGTCTCTAACATGAAGAACTGAGGACTCTCAGCAGTACTGTATGATTTCTGGATGAGTACATATACACAGGAAAGTAGCAATTTAAATGGAGACCTTCTCATCAGAAAGCAGGAGCTGAGCAAGAAGGCAAAGAGATTCCAGGATGACAAGTTTAGTGCCTGGATATCCCAGCTAACATGCCATTATTATCCCAGCTAACATGCCCAGCAGTCTAAGAGAACTCAAAAGGCTGTAAAAGTGGGAAGGTTCTTCCAAAACATTTTGACTGTGCATTTTTATAAGTGTAGAGCAAATGCTATCTCAAGGAAAATAACAGAGCAAAACATTATATCAAATATACGTTGTTGTTGGCTGGATGAGCCATAGAGATATATTTTTAAAGATCTGTGCCTTTTTGGGTTTTAATTACTAATGTAAGTCAAGTATAGGCCAGGAACAAACAAAGGTCTTAAATGTTATTTTATCATTTGTTTACCAAAACGAAGTTACTGTTTTGAGTCTAGCTTTGAGTGAAGACACACACATATTAAAGATATAGCCTTGAAAATTTATATCTTAGTTCAGATTATTATAGCAGACAAGACAATGGTGTGAGCCATATTACTGAAACTACTTAGAAATAGACCTTAAGACTGTTTCCTTCCCAGGAAGTTCTCCACTTCAACTTCCAGAACTAATGAATCACTCCTTGGTTTCAACTGGAAGGATCCTCATAAATTTTCTTCAATAATATATGAATAACTAAAAGGAAAAGATTACATAAAATGTGCTATTAGACATTTTATGTCTCAGAAACAATCATTCTTTAATATGGTTATTTGAAGTCAGGATGATTTCAGATTATAATTTACTTAGCCTGTGTCTAATTATGATAAAAATGTGTAAGGGCTAGCTTTTATGTGGCTTTTGATCACTCACATTGAGAGTCCCAGAAAATCTTGACCAACTTCAAGTGAGATTTCCCTTCTCAATTTTAATTTTTTTAATCTTTTAGTTTCTTTTATCTTTACAGCACAATCTCGTCATTTTACGTTATTATCTTTTTACATTTGATCTTCCTCTTTAGAGACAGGTATAATTGTAGGCATTTTTTCAGTACAATACTGAAAGAAATATTTGTAACTTCTCAGGATACAGGCATTAAATTATATTTTCATATAGACACATTCGACATATAAACATATTGACATACATTCATACCGAGTCTTTGCTTATGATATTTTAAGTAAATCAACTGATATGTATCAATGACTAAAACACATATTCAAGAAGATAATATGTGATGGCAGCTAGCCACAGATGTGCTGCGACCCATCTCTTCTAGAAAGGTTGTGCCACATTTTGCAATCTTCAAAACATAATGACAAGTTAACCTTGAATTCTGACGACTCACAGAAATGTTCCCCACTTGAAACAGCCCTACTTTAGTCCATGGTCTATTCCCAAGCAGCAATCTGTGCTTCAGATGTAGGAATTTATAACAGCAAGAAAGGAACCTGATCCTGAAAAACTCTTGCAAAAATCGTCAGTCTGGAGTGTTTAATGTGCACAGAGTCTCAAGGTCTTGCCTGCCCACTGACGGCTGTCTTGGGAAAGTGCTGAGTGCCTCATTGTTACCCAGGGCTACCACAGCACAATGCTCAGTATAGCACCTCCTCTCCCCACATAAATTGAAATCCCTAGCATTGACTGTCTCTGACACGACTTTTCTTTCACTTAGCTGGGTTCTCAGAGACATCACATATTGCATTGCACCTCCCTCCTAGATTTATTCTTCTTTAAAGGAGTTAGAAACAGATTCAGATATTGCCCAGGAAGTGACTGAATATTCTGGCAGCTCCGCACTGTGATTTGTGGTTTGTAAGGAGCAACCAACAAGTGGACTTTTCTCCCATCTCCTCTCACATACAGTCAAAGAAATTGGTGGGTTCATACTGTTGCCAGGCCAAATGTGGTGTGTTAATACACCCAGACAGAGAAGGAAAGAACATTTTACACATTTTTATGTGGCCTTTTCAGTAACCCTAGACTAGAAAAAATGCCTTCATTTTTATTGACATTTCTTTAAGTTTTTTCATTATACTTATCCTTCCTACTCAAAAACAATTTCAATAAGTGAAACGAAATGTAGAAAGCAGTAGTTTATATAGAAGGTACTCTAACTAGCATGGTACATTATTTTATATCATACTATTATAGTATTCAGAACTATTAAAGTTCATTTAAGATGAAAAAAATTGCAATAGTTCAACCAAAGAAATGTATATCTAGTAACTACAATTTTCACAACGTAAAATACATATCTGCATACTATATCCTATGCTTACATAAGTAGAAGCACATATATGTATTAAGATATATACTAATATGAATGTATGTGTATACACATCTATTTCTCAGGGATAATTTTGGGATTAAAATGTTTTTTCTATGTTAGGTAAAATGTTTTGTTGACATTAGTTTAAAAAGTTGGAAGTTTATAAATCACAATTTAGAAGCTTCAAACACCAGAAGATTGATGATTTTACTTCAAATCAGGCAATACCTCTAATAATTTTTAAATTAAAAAAGATGCAATCAGGATTGGTGCTAATAAAAACCTTTCATCCACCCATAACCTTCCTCCTAGATTATGTACTCCATTCTAACATATGATTTTAAATTCAGTAAGAAAATGTCCATAGCTCGTAGCTTTATTAAAATGCAATATGTATGTTAACTGTTATTTTATGATTTCCAGTGGGAGTGACTGATATCTTATTTTTAATTTATAATTAAATTTATAATTTTTTTAATCCCACTCAGTAGCAGAATAACTCGCCAATGCCTGAAACATTTTGTCTTGTGAGTTATAGGGGTTTGCTGCCTATGAGTTTGACTGAAAATCTATAATTATTTCTTATCAATCCTCCCTGAAAAATAACACATAATTAGACAGAGCTTAGAAAGTAGCAATGAGATTTAAGAACACTAAATTTTTTGTTTTAATCTATAGGAAAGTACATATTTGTTCAGAAATTTTCAGACTAGCAAGGATTAAAGGAAAGAAATAACAATTTGATAAAAAATATTGAGCCTTATTTTGTTTGGTTGGTTAGTTCTGTTTTCTGGCATAAGCATAGTCATCATCTGTTTATGGGGTAAACTTTTGGAGAAGGCACTGCATAGCCAATCTAAACAATTCTGAATAACTGGTAGATACCTAAAGATGTGAATAACTACAGAATAGATGTCCGGATGACATACCTCAGTGATCCATGCCATTCCCAAGTGTTCTTTGCCAAGCAAATAGATACAAAGAAGCAATTTACAAGGAACCTGGTAAACTCAGAGAGTTCCCAATTGTATAGGAAATCACCGTTCATGTAGTCTTAATGAAAGCAAAGTCCTTCTGATTTCAGCTTTATTTCAAGGGCTTTTGCTGACATCAAGAGCAAAAGTCAATGGTAATGGTCCTTCTAATCTGAGACATATAATCACAGTTTTTGGTTTGCTGCATTTTTTTCCTTAAACACTTTTTTTTTTTTTGGTAGTTTGTGCCACAGGCCTCCCTCTCTGCTTATTCCATCTTACTTTCACATGCTGATTTTACATCTAGTGACAGTGTGGACTCTGAAACTTTTGCTGTTTCATAGTATGGCTGACCCCAAACCTCACAAAGCAAAACAAAGTTTAACTAGTTGAATGTCTGTTGGTTTTAACACCAGGCCATATATCACTCAGGAGCCCTCACATCCTGACACCAGTTATATCTTCTTACATAAAAAAGACTATAGACTATATGTATTCTTCTTGTTCTAAAATTTTATTAAGTTGTTTTATTCTGATTGAATTGAGAAAAAGAAAACACACAAATAAACAAACTAACCAACCAATTAAAAAAAAAAAAACAAAAAAACAAAACAACCAACAAACAGAAAACCCAACAACAAAAATCCCTCCCAAACCCAACATCTAAACCTCAAGGGCTTGACTACTACAATGCTCCCAAATCATCACAACTCTAAAAATTGTGTGGATTCACACGTGACAAAACAAAGTTCATTTGTAGGACCCCGAACAAAACTAATACAGTCAGTGAAAGCTGATTTGCGCAACAAGGCTTTGGTAGTGGCAGGGGCGGCTGGGGTGGCTTTGGTGAGAAACTGCTAGAAGCTTCCCATGTGTCCAACTTGTTACGTCATTGACAATACAAAAGTCAATAGTAGAAAACTGAGATGCAGAAAATTCTGTTTTAATAGCACAAAACACTTTTTTTTTTTTTTTAATTTTAATATTGACCATCAGCCCCTCTCTAGTTCTGTGACTTTGAAATGTTGTGGAGTTGTGTGTCAATAAGGCCAACTGGAAAGACTTAAGTGCTCCAGTACATTTGTTAGTATTCAGAAATGTTTCACTGGTGGAACGTATTCTCATAAATACACGGACTGATATATGAACACAGAATGACGTCACAATTTTACAGACTGTGAAAGTTCCCTGCTGACAAGTACAAAGAACTGAACAAGAATGTTATTAATTGAACTATTTCAAACAAGAATGCTTCTAAAAATTTGTATGGGTTCATTTATCTCTCAGTGTTTTTGGTGGTGGGGAACTGGATGTGTACCTGATGAAAAGGTAACTGCCTTTTGGTAAGGAAGTTGTGTTGTTCTAAGAATCTGGTCTCTTATGCTTTCTTGTTTGATAATTTAGATTTTTATTTTACTTTACTTTTCTCTTTTACCTTTAGTTTTATCACAGTTCTGCATAACTTTTCACAAACAATATGAACACATGGTCCCTTTCCTGACATATTCATTGAGAGCTCCATCTAAGCAACCATTCAATGTCTGAAGAGACTATATAATATGAAATGGAAAAGGATCAAAATGTTTTCATACTACTTGTAAAATATTGATAAGGGTAAGAGTTAAAGTAGTCTGGAAAAAAAATAGCCACTGAATAGTGGCTACTCAGTTAGTACTATCCAAAGAAAAAGCAGAAAGAGTATTCAGATATAAAGTGGAACAGAGGAACAAGCCAAGGTTCTTACTGTCATGGTATTACTGTTACTTTAACTCTTCAGAACGGACCCTGTGGAAGTATGTGTGGGAAATACCCAGAAAAAAACCCCAAAGGGCTGTGTTTTCTGCAGTATTACTCAATACTCTAACAGTCTTTTTTTTTCTATCCTTTTAACAATTCAATTTATAACAAAGTACTTTATCATTTAAAGAAATATTAATAAATCTAAACTGTAAATATTTGAAAAAATCTTGGAAACAAGAGGTGTTTTCAATGCTAAATGCATAATCTTTTTTTCCACATATTTAACGATAATATTTTAATTTTATGTGGTTAAAAATCTGCTTGGGCAAATGTATTTAACTTTCCAAATGATAAATTATGACAGAAAATTTCTGGCTAGTTAAAAAAAATTATAGATAAGCTTGAATATCTTTCAAGAGTGAGAGCCTAAATGTCTAGAGAATTACATATCCTTAGATGTAAAAAGGTATTTATTTATGCTGCACAGATCTGCACAGATCTGCTGTGATTTTTCACCTATTTTGCTCCCATATTTCCGTAATATTTTGTTTTACAATGTCTTTTCTAATGTACATATAAGTTCCTGCTTGATATTTCACTTCACAGTCCTATGGAACAACTAGATACATAGGAGTCTTCAGTTTTGAGTTTGAAATGATTGAAAATGCTTGAACAGTTTAAGCAAAAGTCAAAGGGCCTAGATACCAAAACACCTTTTCCCTTATACAATAACAAAAAGTAGAAAGGGACATGATCATCATCTCAGAAAAACTGGCCCTGTAACATATGTATGATCTCAGGAACCCAGCGTGTGAAAGGGTTTGTGCAGCAGCTTTATAATCTAGTATTTTTAGTAAGACATTTCAAAAATAAAGAATTCTACAGAGTGGATCAGAGCTTTATAATGTCATTGGAAGGGACTGACTTAACCTTCTTCATTGCAAAGAGAATCAGCTTACAAAGTCATTATTTTCCCTTAACGGAGATGTCACATGAGACGTGGAGAGAAAGCACCATTTGACTAGGAAGCGAGAGCCACACTTCTGAACTGCCGTTCTGTGACAGTTATTAAAAGATCCTTTCTTGTTCTAAGACCACCTTTTTTGAATTGTATGGCTTGATGTTCAACACTTTAAATTTCACCTTTTAAACTTGAAAAATGTGAAAATAACACAGAACAAAGTTCTTCTGAAGTCTGAGGCCTACAAATGAGCTTGTTTTTCTCTAAAAACAGTTGTGAGAGAGAGCTGTAAAATAAAAAATAAAAAAAGACTGTAGAATTCCAGGATGTATTTAAAGGAGAGAGATTCTGCATATTAAACAATGTTTCATACTCTAATAGACTTTTGTGTTTTCACCAGAACTATATTTGGAAAGGTACTACATAGTGTGCTACTTGTCTATTCTTTGTTGTTTTGTTTAAAGGTAGTCTCATACTCAGAAAATAAAGATTAAGCATGGGATTAAGTTCCCTGGGAAAGAAATGCATTGCCTCAGATCAGAACAACTGGATAGTGCAACTGTATACAGCAATTCAAATTGAAATGTAGAGATTTTGAAGGTATTTAGCTTGTATTTTGTCCTATTTAGCTTTGATTAAAAGAAGCCCCCAAACCCCTAATAACACATTCTTATAATAATTTCTAATGATTGAACACAGTGTTTGTAGTAGCATCTTTTCTATAAAAATGGTAATGAATAAAGGACAATATAGTCCTAATTGCATATTGGTGCTGCTCTTCCAAATCTACAGTCTTATAACCATAATACAGTAAGGTGGGTTTTTCTAATTTATACTAAATAAACTTGTACAAATACAAATACAAACTAATGCAACCTGGATCATAGACTCAGATCATATAGGGAGTACATAACTGTAAAGTCCAAAGACTCATCATATTTCTCTAAATAAACTGCTAAAATATCAATGGCAATCCAGATAAGAAGTACAAAAATAAATTAAAAATCTCTAATACACCTTACTGAAAAACAAGTTATTTTCTGCTGTTCTTGACTACTTATCCCTACTAATTGCACTCATGAAGTAATGCTCATTGCAGGGCTTATACAACAACAACAAACTTCCTTTCTTTACAAAGGAATGAAAAAATTCTTCTGATTTTCTTGTATCAGAAAAAGAAAAATGTTTCATATGTTTCTGGAGACTTTGAAGTTCCTCTCTAATTATCAGATATTTACTGTTCTGCTGTAGGAACTCCAGGTTCCTCCAGTACTCTACAGTATAATTGGAACTTGACGCTTCTAGAGTATGAAAACATTCCTTTGAAATTACTGATTGTGAAATAGTTTTAAAGAGACCTCATTCTTCCATGAACAATTTTTGGTCAGTAGGATGCACAGACTTTTCATTCAACTTCTTTTTGTGTGAGTTTTGATGGGGTTCAGGGTGTTTTTGTCAGTTGGTTGTTGGGGTTTTTGGGAAGAGGAGGGGAAGAGTGTTCTTTTAGTTGTTTTTGTTGGAGAGTTTTTTGTGCCAAATTTGTGTCTTCCACGGCACAAATATTTTCAGTTTAATACATCGTGCTGGCACTAATTTTTCACTTTCTCCATTACTAGTGGCCTTAATTTAAACCAGTTTTATAATTTCAAAAGTTGCTTTACATGGTCCTTATTTAATTTTCATTAGAATATAACAGCATAATGCTTTTTTTCTGCACTGCATTGACTTACAAATAATGACAAAGGCAATTTCAATTATTTTATTCCTGCAGTTGGTGGGCTTCTACACATTTTAGGTAAGATCAATTAAAGGAGAAAGTTTCATAGTAACTATTTTGAGAAGTTCTTAGAAAATGTCTGAAAGTGACTACAGAATACACAGCATTCATGACAGCTATTCCTGCTTTCTTTTTAAGAAAAGGTCACCCTTAGTTGAATCCTACGTGAAATAAAACTTCTAGCTAATGAGCATCTGCAAACTTGTCCTTGTTTATTCAATTAGGATTTTTATCCACTGGTCAGGAGCTATGTATGAATCCCTACAGGTATTTTGCAAAATCTTTCAGTAAAATCAATGACTCATGTGATTTCATGTGAACTAGCTCCCTTGAACTGTTTGTGTATCTGAAGTAGCTTTAATAATCTATCTTGGGAAAACTCTAATTGGTTTTGAAAAAATGAGAATGAAGTCAACATTTATGTTTCTATCTAATGTGGTGCATTTAATTTCACATCCTTTTATTATAAAATGCATAGCTAGGACAAAGTAGAAATGCCTGCTTTCATATTTGTGTCTGCTGAAAGAAGTCAGTGGAGTATAGCCAGGATAGGCTTTTGAAGCTGAGTTCTTGCCTTGCCTTCTTTCCCAATCTTTCTCCCTTAAGGACATAGATCTGTCATTTAATTGAAAATGTATAACTATTGTTTTTCCTATGCACAAATCCAGTTTTCTAGCAAACTCTTACGCCTGAAGGGGCATCTTCAAAACCTAAGGGGAAATAAGAATATTTTCCGCAAGGGTTTCAAGGAGCATCAGAACATAGATTCTTTGTAAATTCAGAGATGAGAGTACTAGTATATTCTATTGTGACACAAAGGCACTAGTCATAGAAGGACTGCTGTAACTAGTAACTAGATTACCGAGGAATGAAAAGAAAATGTCAAGGGACAAAAGAGAATGCTTTCAGTACTTGAGATGTTGACCACTACTCAGAAATTATAAAACTGCCAGGATGGAGAAGAAAGAGAATTAGCATGAATTGGTAAATGTCTGGATATGAGGGAACAAAATTAAAAAGGGGTGAAAGTCACAGGAAAGTCAAACAGATGAAAAGATGTTTATGAGATGGCTGCATCAAGTGTGATTGAGGATGAACTGTCCAGAAAATGCAGCCACAGTTCCAGGGTATCTGCAAATGGCAAGTCTTCTTAGGACTCATAGTGTTGTATTTTAACACAGATTTCACCTATGAACCTGCAAGTATGATAATTTAGCCATAGTAATTTACAAGAAATTTTTTTTTGTGCTATTTCCACAAACTCTGCATGGAAGTGAAACTTACATTTTTCATATTATCCTCACACTTCACATAATTCCTAACTAGGAAGTACAAGTTGTTTCAGGTGTGGAAACAGTGACAGGAGATCAAACAAAACAATACTGTGTCACCAGATTGACATAATCAATGTGTTTTAAAGTGAGAACCATTATCAGTTCTTTCAGATTTATTTGCACTATGAAAAACATGTTTCCAATGGGCATTGATTCATTTAATTAAGTATTCAAGATAATATGTAGTGACACCCTACAATACATACCAGCTTCACATAATTTTAAATTTAATACGGTTTATGCTTTTATTTTATTGTTCAAATGGCAAAGTTGATGGAGATTAATAGCATTCAGTTAAGGTCAAGACAGCCAGACTTTATTCAGGAAAGAAATTGCTAGAGTCTGAAGTCACTAGCACAAGTTTGTGGAAGGCAATAAGTTTCTTTACAGAAAATGCTTTTCCATGAAAAAAAAAAAAGTAAAAAAGAAAAAAAGTTTGTATTTCCAACATAGAAGTGTGTTACTGTAAGTGAAAGAAACATTCAAAAGATGAAAGGTGTCTGGTCACATTGGATAGTCCAAACAGAAAACATAAAGCTACCAAAATAATTTCTCTTTGCAGTAGATTCCCTGACAGCAGTTTTTCATATTCAGTGAAATTTCTGGGTTTAGTGTGTAAATACAGGTAATATACTTCTTGGAGGAGAAAAAAGAGTTTGCTTTTTGGGTTACTTTTCTTCAAAAATAAGGTAGATAAAGACTAATTCTAATTGCAGTGAAAAAGAGTCACAGAAGTGAATATAGAGTTCAAAGCTGAATGTGGAGTGTAGACTTATTGGAGAAAATAAATCAACTGAAGATTTTCATCAGCACAGAAAGATGTACGTCAAATAGAAAGTCAGAGAATCACAGAACGATGGCATGGTTTGAATTGAAAGGGATCATCAGAAATCATTTAACAGGATCATCAGAAATCATTTAACCCAATCTGCTGCCACAATCATGGACACCATTCACTAGACCAGGTTGCCAAAGACCCCTCCAAACTTGTCTTGAACACTTCTAGTTGTGGGATGTTAAAGTGTCTCACCACTGTTATCACAGAATATTTCTTCCTTGGGTCAAATGTGAATCTACTTTCTTACAAATTTAAAGCTATTGCACCTTGTCTTGTCACTACAAGTCATGGTAAAAGTCTTTGTCTTTTTCATAAGACCTCTTTAGGTATTGGAAGGCTGCAATAATTTGTCCCTGGATATTTCTTTTCTCCAGGCTGAACAACCCCAACAGTCTAAATCTTTCTTCATAGGAGGCGTGTTCTAGCTCTTTGACTGTTTTCATGGTTCTACCCTGGACCATTTCCAACAGGTCCATATCCTTCCTATATTGAGGACTACAGAGATGGATGCAGTTCTCCAGCTTTCTCTAAGATAGTATAGTATCTTAGAAAGAATGATGACTTTTCTCAGGAACAAAAATATCATTTACTTTCTATAGAAGAATAGTTGTTTGTCAGTGTTCTTCTTCACTGCACTTCTGAGAAGTGACAAGTGCAACAACTTTTCAAGGTCACTATAGTTTATATTTCACATATATTTTCTGTTTTCTAATTCTGCCTTGTTATTTTTAAGTCTACTAATCTTATTCCCCAGGGAAAACAAAAAAGAAGAAAAGAGCAATTTTAATATAATTACTATTAAATCTTCATGTGATTAATCATGTTTACTTAAAAATGAAGAATAAATTATTTAAAAGAATTACACCAAAGATGTCCTAGAAACAATCTGAGTTAGGTTTTTGTGGTGAGTTTTCGTAGCTACAGGGATGACTTCTAGAAGCTTCTCACATCAGACCCAATCTTAGCTGACTATGAGATGAACCTGTGACTGGTCACAAGGTCGAGCCCATCAGCAATGGAGGTAGCAACTCTGTGATAAAGTATTTTAGAAGAGGGGGAAAAAACTGCACAATTTCCACTAGAGAAAAGAGGAGTGAGAACCTGTGACAGAAGCATCTCTGCAGACAGCAAGGGCAGTGCAGAAGGAGGGACAGGAGGTGCTCCAGGCACTGGAGCTGAGGTTCCCCTGCAGCCCGTGGTGAAGGCCATGGTGAAGCAGCTGTGCCCCTGCAGCCCGTGGAGGACCGTGGGGATGCAGAGATCCACCTGTGTTGCAACCTCTGAGCCAGCTGGTCAGCCAGAAAACCCTAAAGTGGCAGAGACCAGCTGGTAGAAAAACTCAGGCATTTGAAAATACCTTCTTTACCTGTAGAGAAAAAGCCTCTCCCACAATTCCTCGTGAATGGAATGTAACCTTACCCTCAGACTCCGGCTGGTGGAAACTACCTCTCCCAGCTGCATACCTGGCCTGGTCCCCGCTCCGCCCCTTCCCTCTGCTCACTGCTTCCCCTCCCTGGTCCCGCCTTTGTACCGCTCCTAAGCCCTCAGATTATTGGCTGTGGAACACTGCGTACCTTCGAGCCCTGAGGGGCTTGGGGTCTCTCTCTGGCTGCCTCTCGTCTCTAGGGTTGAAATAAACCTAGCTGTGGAGTTTTGCCACGTGGGAGAGCCTTCCTGACTCCTTATCTCTGGTAATATTGAGCTATCCGGCTGAGGGTGTGGGGTGAGAGGGTTACCAGCGCCTACAGCAGCGCAGAGCCGAAAGCGGATCCTGCACCCGAATTATCCCTCTCCGGAGATAATTTGGGGTGCAAAGCAGCTCTCTCCAGTTGCCCCAATAACCCACCACCGCACCCTCATAATTTATTGAGCCAGGATAATTTAATACACCTGCAGCCCATGGAGCACTGTGGGGGTGCAGCGATCCACCTGCAGCGTGTGGAGGACCCCACGCAGGAGGTGGATGTCCAAAGGAGACTGGCCCATGGGAAGCCTATGATGGAATAGGCTCTTGGCAGAGGTTGTGGGCCCGAGGAGAGAGGAGCCCACGCTGGGGCAGGTTTGCCAGCAGGACTTGTGGCTCCATGGGGACCCATGCTGGATCAGGCTGTGCCTGAAGGGACCCACAGTGGAGCAGGCATGTGGGAAGGACCAGTATTGAAGACATTCACAGAGGACTCTCTCCTGTGGGAGGGATCCCACACTTAAGCAGAACAAGAGTGTGAGTAGGAATGATCATCAGAGATAAAGCGTGATGAATTGACCGCAACCCTCATACACGTTTCCCCCTCACCACCCAGGGGGAGGAGGGATACAAAATAAGAAATGCAACTGAGTCAGGGAAGAAGAGAGGGGTTGGGGGAAGGTGTTTTTAAGATTTGGGTTTATCTGTCATTATCCTGCTCTGATTCTGACTGGCAGTAAATCAATTTCCCCAAGCTGGCTTTGCCCATGATGATAAATGGTGAGTGACCTCGCTGCCCTTACCTTGACCCATGAGCCTTTGTTGGTACTTTTCTCTCCTCTCCAGCTGAGGAGGTAGATTAATTGAGTTGCTTGGTGGGTACCTGGTGTCCACCCAGGGTCAATCCACCATATAATCATATTCCATTACATCATTTTCATTATACAACAGTAGGGAAAAAAAATATATATGCATCCAGTTCCATATTTCTTGGAAAGATACCTGCTTAGGTAAGTTCAACATTTATTTGTTTGGGACAGAGATCAAAACCAACCATGTTCAGCAGTCAAATGCACAGAAATTTAAAAAAAAAAGAATTTACAGTCCCGGCTCCATACCTTGGGAGTTAGCTTTAGATTCACTTTTTACATAGAGATAGAAATAAAGAACTTTTTTTGTCCCTTTGTGGTAAAAAATTCACTTATATTTCAAGATCAGAACCACAGATTATTTTTTAAAAGTGGTTTGAAATAGGCTACCTGTTTTTTATATATGATACCACACGTACTTTTCTTTAATCCAAAAGGTTTGGTCAATATTAAAGATCACTTACCTTAAAACTGAGTACTGAAGTACTACTCCCTCTCAAAGTTCAAAGTCTTTAAATATTGCTGTCTTAACAAAAGGACTGCAGTTAATCATAATGCACTCAGAGTACTGTAGTGAGTTCTCTCAAGTACTACATACCATTTAAACAATATGAAGATTTTTAACAGCAATGTTTTAATTTTTAAAGTCATAGATAATCTTCTACCACTGTCATAAATAGATACATTTTAAGACAGAAAAATAGTATACATTTGTAATGGTCATAATTCTGAATATGAGATTATTGTTATATATAAATACTGTTTTAACACAGTAAGCAATTATAATAGAAATAAGCAGAGATGGATCCTCAAATGAGGATAAATTTAGAGTTTTATTGAGGTAACATTTAAAAAAAGAAAGTGTTTCAGGTCAGAAGGAAAATAAAAAAAAAAGTAGTATGGGGAGAGAGGGAAGAAGGTGCTCTTCTGGTTCACTTTTGCCTTGAAAAAGAGAGAGTTAAAGAAGGTGCTCTTCTGGTTCACTTTTGCCTTGAAAAAGAGAGAGTTATCCTGTATTTGTCAAAATAAATTAATCCATAACATTACTGTAGACACTTGAAATGTGTCCATTGGAAGTGCTATTCCTTTGTGTCTTTTATTATTATAATTATTTCAGTGAACGTAATTTTTCACCGTATTCCATCTGTACTCTGCTTGCTGTAGTCCAGAAGAGTGTGTGAGTTCGGTTAAAATGTGACTGCTGCCACATGCCTCAGAACTGGGGATACAAAGATTGTGCAATCAGAATTGTCTACTGACTCATGAAAGACTCAGAAAAACCTTTGGCTGATTTATATTTGGAATCAATGCCATATTGCTCTTCATTAATACTGTGAATCTACAGTCTAGTGTATGTAAATGGGTACCTTTTTCTTTATTTTATTGAGATTTTTGCTTGCAAAACATAGGAGTTTTTAAAAATGACAGAAAACAATCACAGGAGAAATGAAAAATGTGATGAATATGTATTCTTCTTTCAAAAATTCCTAAATTTTAATTTTTTAATATTTACTTTCCTATGGGAAGGAGAAAGAGGAAAATATACTGTGTCTAGAGTGTAAGTGCCTGTACAGAAAATCATGGAGGGGTTTTCCAAGGAAGAGGGATTATTTTACACAATTTTTTTGTGTTTCTTTTTGGTCAGGGAAGAAAAAGGCAAACTTTGCAAATCTATAAAAAGTGTGACCTCAGGATCTTCCTGAATATCTATCTGTTTGACAAGAGGTTCTGTGTTCCCACAGAGCCTTGAGTGCCTTTTTACTTCTACCTGCCTTCCCTTGCACACAGTCTAATATACTGAATTACAGTAGAGTGAGGCCTCCAGGGCACTGAAAATGCATAAATAACTACACTGTTACCTGTGATCTTACAGAAGCAAGGAACTAATTATAAATATCTTATTATATTATCCTACATTTTTCCTGGTGGTTATAGACACATCTCCTCCTCTCCTTAAGCTAAAACTATTAAAGAAAAGCTTTGTTGTAGCTTCCTATTCCCCAGGTGAAATTTTCTGAGTGAATTCTTTTCATAGCAGAAAGAATCTTCCTGCTTTCATTTTGTTCCTTTTTTTTTACCATAATGGTTCACAATATTGCTTCATTTTTAAGACAGAACACAGCAGCCTGCTGGATAACCTTACTGGGCTCCTAATCTTGTGATACTCTTTTTATGTCACCTGTCAACAGGGAGCAACATTTAAAGATGGAACTATTTTCCCAAATTGTATTACATTTCCTGAGTCTTATTTACAAATATGGTATTAAAAGGAGAGTCAGGAAAGGGGTTTGAAGTGATTATTTTGTGCTTTTAGGTCTGGTGCTCCAGCAAAAGAAATGGACAGAAAAGCACAAATCATGATAGCTCATCTAAGCAGAAGCAGTTAAACAGCAACTATGAAAACAGCCTTTAGCCAGCTTGCACTGATATTGCCAATAGGAATTATTTTCCTGAGAAAATTAAAAATTATTGGAGGTGAAGAAAATCAAAGAGACAAAAGTAACTAAGAAAGGTGTTATACAAGCAAAGGTTATATTTTACATCAGCATGCATCTGTTTCACTCCACCTGACTTGGCATCTGTGGAAGACAGAGCGTGTGTGTTTTAGTGTAAAAGTCTCATGGTAACTACTGGTTTCACTACATTCTTATATCAGAGACTTTATTGAGACACAGAGCAGAAAAAGGACAAAGAAAATAGGACAGAACTTTAAAAATGGGCCCTAGTCCTCCATTTACTTTTCTGCTGTCTAAATACTAGTAAATCCCTTTCTATCTCCAAAAGAAGATAGACGTTTCACAAATGGTTCCTTATCTCTTCTGTGTTGATGCATGTAACCCTAATAGGATAGCTTCCAATATACTGATATATTTCTACTTTCATTTGTAAATGTTCCAGAATGCACACCATTGGAAATTAATATTATCTAAATGCTCTTAAGTGCACTATCTGGAAATGTAAATACTCCTATTGCAAATTTTGATCCAGGTGACTTTTATTTTAAGCAGAAGCTTGAGCTGATTGTGAGAGAGCAGCTGTACATTTATACATGTATGTATGCTTTGGGTTATTTTTAACAAACAAGAAAAAAAAATAAAGGTAGGAATGAAATTCCAGGGTGCCAAATGCTGAAGGGGAAAGATTGTTACTGCTCCACCAACACCCACTCCCATCCTATCATGCCCCAGTCACCCCACCAATAATGCTGCTGTATTTAGATACATATTGGAAAAAAGCACACAAAGATGGTATTAAAAGGAGAGTCAGGAAAGGGGTTTGAAGTGATTATTTTGTGCTTTTAGGTCTGGTGCTCCAGCAAAAGAAATGGACAGAACATGTACATATATGTACTTGTATCTGTATATAGAGAGACTTTTAAATCTTTTTGCATGATGCAGTGCCCTAATAACATGAGGCTCAGCCTGTTTGCAGCAGTGACCTGTCAGAAACACAGCAGGTGCCCCTGAGTGCACCGGCTGGCAGAGGCCTGAGGAGCTAAGGAGCAGGATGGTTCTAGGAGCCCCATGGCAGTCACATAAATGCCTGTTTGCTGACATAGAGCTGTGTAACAACCTAATGAACCTACACATAAATAATAGCACAGGTGGAGTTGTCTAACGTATAAAACAACAAAAATGTGCAGCTTTTTTAGTGGGGATCTAGTTACACTGGTCCCACTCCTTCAGAATCGGGTATGAAGAACTGATTGTTGTGCTGTCCTGTCCTGTAGTTTATATGAATGTCTCTCATTTGTTACTGCATATTTACTCCTCAGCCTGCACCAGAATTAATTGTAAACTATTAACTTCCTAAAAGAAGAATTATTTTCTGCCTTTTCTTTTTACTTACATAATTCCTTCCTATTCCCCAATATTGACTTGGTTTAAAGTGACAGGACTGAAATTAATGGACAGCAAAAATGATTTTCTGCATGCTGACAAGCACACAGTGTTCTAAGGAACACTAATAATCAGCCCTAGTTGTAGTGTCCAAACTATCATCAGCCTATCATAAATACTCAACACTGGTACTAGCTATGGTATGGGATTCCTCTTCTTGTCGCAGAAGAGTGTTTCCAACAGACACTAGGATCTTCCTTTGTAGTGTGTTTCAGCTGTTTTTTAGTAAATCAGTTTCCCATCAGTAGCTAGCAGCAGGAGTAAAACCAACTGGAATTAGAAAATAGAAGCCTTTAGTCACAGGTTGGGATAAGCAATGCTTTCACATAGTTCCCTCACCCTTTCCCATTGTCTCAAAACAACTTACATTTGATTACTGACAGTATCTAAATAAAAGTCAGGTCATGGCAAGGAGAAAAATATATCAAAGACCAAGACAGACAAATAGTGGGTTCTCAGCAAAGGTGGAAGTGGTGAGAAATTGTTCTCCCTATTTTTCCCACTATTACATTACCTTCCACCTCTTCTGGATTTTAGATACTCTTTCAGCAATCTTGGGAAACTACAAGAAAGACTGAGATGAATACATGTCTGAGAGGTGAAAAAGATGAGGCAATCATTCTTGTACACACACAGGTTCATGGATAGGGGTTCCAAAGGCCCCAGATGAAACTGTTTAGGGCCAGTAAGGTCTGTTAACACTCTCAGGACGCAAAGAGAGAAACTCTGAGGGAGCTTGGCTGGCTTCCCTTGCAGAAAAGATGGCTTCTGGGATACCTGGTAGGTGTCTGTTACTACCTAGTTGGAGAACCCAGAGAAAATGAAGCCAGACTCCAAATGGAACTGCACAAGTCCACTAGACAAGAGAAAATGAGCAGTCTGAGACTTTCTGATGAATTCCAGTGAGATGTAAGGAAAGCACTTTTTACCATGATCAATCAAATAAGGGAACTAATACTCAAAAACACTTTAAGATGTACATTACTGCAAGTATTCATGACTCAGAACCCCAGGGTCTGGAGGCACTGTATCCAATTAGACCTGCCATGAAAAAAGAGTTAGGTCAGGTGATCTCTGGAGGTTCCTTCTAACCCGTTACTCTGTGAATCCATCGTTAGAAGCAGCATTCTCTCCTTACTGGAGCATGGGAAGAGCAAAAGCATTTTCAGCAATTTAATGGCTCCAGAATACAGAGTGAGCCTGCATCTTATGCACTGAATACAGAATTTGTAGTTTGAGAGAGACGTACAGATATTTGGTCATGTGTACTGCTAGGTTTATCAGGAAGTTATGTCACCTTTTCACATAGAATATCGTTGTATGGAAAGTTGGATTCATCTTAACCTGTTCAGCCTGAGGTTTACTATTTATATGTTTACAGGCGACAGTAACTCTAGAGCCAAACTGACCTTTTTATAGAAGCATGAGTGAAAACAATTGTCACATTTGTAAAATTCAGTTAAATTACTCATTACTAATCCAGTTTATTTCTCAAAGAACATCAGTTTTAAACTCTAATGTCGAACATCTGCCCTTTACCTATTCCAAAACAACAATTCAGAGTTCCAAAAGCTGGCATTACATGGAAGACAACTTTGTCAGGAACTGGATTAGCCTGCTTATCCATTTCTATCCGGTAGCATTTAGATGCACACAGAAGCTTTTGAGTCAACAGAAGTCACGGACATCTATACTCTGTTAATTCTATCACTCTCCAAGTTCCTTTGAATTTTGTAGCTTTCTTTGAAGCAGCATTAATTGCTGTCAGTTTCAGGTGTGCTCCCTGTGCAGTGTTGATGAGATGATTTGCATATGGATTATCTGCATAGAAACCTGACCTTGAGCTTGGGTGTCAGCAGGCTCTGCCCTTATCAGTGGTAAGAGCTAGCCATGCCTCTGACCCAGATCTGTGAGAAAAGATTGTCTTCAACAATAACAAGAAAGACGCCCTATGAATTTTGTCAGATACTTTATTAGCTTTTGATCTCCTTTCAACACTGAGTGACCACTGCTAAATATTTTCCATGCTATTAAAAGAGGAGAAAAAAAATCCATAATTTTTCCTGTGTGCCTTGGATGACTTTTTCTGGACTATTCGTTGTATGTGCTCATCGTTTTGTGTGTTGCTCATTTTTTCAAGGCATTTCACAACTCTCTGTGATTTCTCTGACCTGTTTTGCTTTTCTATTTCTCTCATCTTTTCTGCTAGACAAGTATAATCAATTATTATTATAGTCTTTTTTTTCTTTTCCTGATTTTTCTCATACTGATCTTCTGTACGGTAATTGGTGTGCTGCTTAACCATACCATCCCTTACCATATTCAAATCCCCCTATCAAATGACGTCTGCCGTCTGTCCTTCCATAAATGAAGATCTAGAAAGACTACAAATGCATAAAACTTTTAAAAATCACAAGTATGTGCCCCAAAGAATGTATCTTTTGCTAATAATTTTTGATTTTCCCACATCCTCATTGATAATTATCTCCCATTTTAAAAGTGTTTATCATCATATTTAGGTTATGGTATCTTTATGAGAGAAATAATTTCCAATGAAAAATTTTTGAATAAAAATAGTGTGTTTGCTTTTTTTTATTTTTACCTCTTTTTCCACTGTTAATGATATGAAAAATTCTAATGTGTTCAATGATACAAGATAAAAGTTTGTTTGAAATATATATGCAGCACAGAGGAGACAGACAAGGGCAATATGGACACTTATTTTGTGTTTCTTTATGCGGTACAGCTAGTTTGCATATAAAGATGTTTCTGAAACATAATCTTTTTGTTATGGACAGCTTCTGAAAATTCTGACATCAGCACAGCTGGATATCTGACAAGCAGGAGGATTTAGAAAAATATAAGCTTGGGTATTGCAATGTGTTTGATTGAAAATATGTCTCATACCAACAGCAAATGAAATATCTCTGTATTTGGAGGAGGAGGAGGTGAGTGCTGTAGTTGTCTGCGATTTGTCCCCAGTGAGGAAAATGACCCAAGGTACTGCTAGAATGAGATACCTTAGCAAAATGGACTATACCCAGAGACTTAATTCCGTTGAAATTCAGATACTTCCTTATAATAAATATTCCAGAATCTAACTGAAGATCAAAGACGATAAATAAAGTTTCTCTGATCCCATCTGGTTGATTTACATTTGAGACTGAAGGAGATAATGGCAAAGCTGTTGTCCTGAATAAACACACAGGGGCAAATTTTCATTGGATCTTCGCACACATTATGTACAATAACTTACTGATTACACAATGGGAAAGTAAATTTCTACTGGCCTTTTTTTGTAGCTCATGGCAAAGCTGGTTAACTTTTAGAGAGCATTTTCATACTGTAAATGTTTATTTCATTCACATAAACATTAAAGAAAGGATGTGTCATTAACACAAAATAGCTCAAATCTACTGTATAAAACTTGCAACAGTGCTGCTGGCTACCCTGCTTTCTGACATGCCCTATCTGACATACTAATTTCAGTTGTAAATCAGAATGGAGGGAGTTTCAGCTGCTGCGACTCTTTAAAAGGGTATTCCAAATAACTTGTGTTGCAATCCAGTTTCAGTGTTCCTTGGGATATATGACTACTCCTGATGACTAAAGTTACTTTCTGTGAACTCAGGGACAACATTCCCAGTGACTTTTACAGGAGTAAGATCTGGTTCACTGCTTTCCAATGTTCGTATCTCTAAAACATCAATAAGCATTTTTAAAGGGCATGTCTTTGTGAGGGGTTGAAAACCAGTTTCAGTCAAAGCATAAACTGAGAGAGAAATTATTGAAAGCATAAACTGAGAGAGAAACTACTGAAACATATTTCAGTTTCCTTCAGTTTCCAAAATCTGCATCTTCACCAGTCTTCCCAAAGAAAAAGTAATTTGTTCATTACCTTGTCAAGTGTTATATAGTTTCAGTGTACTGCCTCTTTCAAAGAAAATAGTCATTGTATCATTTTTGACCTAAGGTATGGATGTTGTTTTTGCAGTGTAGGGAAGATATATTTATATATACATATTTTTTTTACCTTCCTCCATTCTATTTTTAGTGATCGAGAGCAAACAGAAACACAAGGTGAAAATATAGACTCAACATAATTCTCAAGCATTTTTGTTTTATACATAAGTGAAACATATTTTCTTATGGTTCTTTTTATACACCAAGATAAAAACAAAACACTAGCTTGATAACTGGCTAATTAAAGGTATAGTTGCACTCCAAAGTTACATGTTCCTTTGTATTAAATCTTTAAAATATTTACATGCCTCTTCTTTTCCAGCAGTAACTGTGCATTATTATTTGGTTTTTTATAACAATAAGAATTTTTTCTGAGCATTCTGCAGAGAGTATAAATATAATAAAAGGTAGATCGTTTCTTGGAAAAGATCCATTCTAAATATATTTTTCCAGTTCTTAATCCTCTGCAACATTCCATAACAACAGTTGAGTTTTAACTCAATTGTGTAAAATACGATACCAAAGAAGCTTGGTAATATGACAACATTAAACACTCCATAAAACCAGGTTAATAAATGCACGCTATTAAATAGTGGGCCCATGAGATAATGCTGAAGGGAAGAAATGCTTTCTGTCCTTTGTTCTAACATTTTTTAAATCTTAGCCAGGCTTTAAAAGAGATGGTGAGTATCATTAACATTATTTCAGCTTAATCCAACAGGAAATCTAAATTCAAGGTCATAAATTCCCATTTAAATAAAACAGAGTAGAGAAAAAGGATAATTAAACCAAAGCTGGAAATAAAGAGGATGTAGTACTGTTTTCCTTACTCAGATATATATGTATAGGCAATGTTATTATTAATCTGCAAACAGTCAACTATAAATAACATTAAAATTAAACACATTGTGCTGCAACATAGCTCTAGTAATTACTTTATTTCATAGATACAATCACATTCTAGATAGAGATAAATGTGCCTTTGACGTTTTAGGGAATTTCCGTGCAAAAATATATATAGCCCAACCCTTTGCATACTAATTATTCCTTCAGGTAAAATATGTATTTTTATTTTTACAGAAAAAGCTATGTTTGGGGGGTTTTTACTCAAATTGCAAAATTGCAAAAGCAATTATTTATAAAAATATAAGCTTGCAGTAATTTTGCAGATGACACCAAGTTCAGTTGGAGTGTTGATCTGCTGGACGGCAGGAAGGATTTTCAGAGGGATCTGGACAGACTGATTTGATGGGCTGAGACAAATGGAATGAGGTTCAACAAGGCCACGTGCCAAATCTGCCTTTGGGCCACAGCAGCTCTGGGCAGTACCACAGGCTGGGGCAGAGCGGCTGCAAAGCTGCCCACAGGAAAAGGACCTGGGGGTGCTGGTGACAGCAGCTGAACATGAGCCAGGGTGTGCCCAGGTGGCCAAGAAGGCCAATGGCATCCTGGCCTGTGCCAGCAACAGTGTGGCCAGCAGGAGCAGGGCAGGGATTGTCCCCCTGCACTTGGCACTGGTGAGGCCACACCTTGAGTGCTGTGTCCAGTTCTGGGTCCCTCACTACAGGAGAGACTTGGAGGCACTGGAGCGAATCCAGAGAAGGGCAACAGAGCTGTCGAAGGGTCTGTAGCACAAATCCTATGAGGAGCAGCTGAGGGAGCTGGGGTTGTTTAGCCTGGAGAAAAGGAGGCTGAGGGGAGACTTTATTGCTCTCTACAAATGAAAGGAGGCTGTAGCGAGGTGGAGGTCAATCTCTTATCCCATGCAGCAAGTGACAGCAGAGAGAGGAAACCTAATCTATAGGGTATATACTAGGAAAAGTTTCTTCACTGAAAAGGTGGTCAGACATTGAAGCAGGCTACCCAGGGAAGTGGTAGAATCACCATACCTGGAAGTGTTCAAAAGGTTATTGGAGACATGGTTTTGTGGTGAGCACAGCAGTGTTAAGTTAATATTGGGACTCAGTGATCTTAGAAGTTTTTCCAGTCTCAACATGTCTTAGGTTCTATGAATCTATGTATACTGTGACAACCCTGTAATTTAGATTACAGATGCTTGGTGTATGTGCTGAGCCTTTCCTTTCTGTAACATCGTGTCTGTTTTGCACCACAGTTGGAATAGTAACTCTTAGACATCCATGTTCAAGACGGTATAGTGTAGTGCAATGTAGTGTAACACAGGAAGTATTATTTGGCGTGAGTTTGAAGTCTTAGGTAATTAAAAACCTGAAACCTGAGCTTGAATGGATTCAAGTGTCCACAAGAAGTGTGCAAAACGCACAGGAGCAGTAGCAACTAGAGGCCCACGTTGCAGTTCAAGCTGCAGGATGCAAAGGATTTCATGGCCTCTCTGCGTAACTAGAAGTGTTGATGGATATCTGAAATATACCATGTGGAAAATAATGTCTGATGTAAAACCATTGCCACAATTTCTTTAAAGATAAATCTACAAACGAACAGTAATGCACAACATTTGAATTCCTTGACTGCAACTGAGAACGAAAGTACAAGTAAGAATGGCATGGGCTGTTTATCGCTGTTCATTTAATGGATACAGGACAAGAGCTGATGTTTTTCTGAATCATAACTCACTTGGCTGCAGTACTGATCTTGTCAGTCTGTATTGTTTTGTTTCTTTACCAAATGGTGTCTGATATTCCAAAATTCTTGCAGTTATATAGTTTATTTTTCTGACCCTCTGTCAAAGCTTGCTTGAACCAGAGAAAATGACTCTGTCCAACCATCTCATCACACTAAATGTCTGTATAAATCCATCAGCTAGCTAGAAAATCTACTCTGAAGTAGCCTTCATAGCCTTCAATGAGCCAATATACTAAAAAGAGCCATGGCAAATCAGAAATCACCATCAAATAGTTTTTCTTTGCAGAGACCATCCTTTCTAGCATATCTAGTAGGGCAACCAGAATATAAGCAAGGAAAGATAAAGCAGGAGGTGGGGTATGACTGCAAAAGTGGCTGGAGGATTAGGCTTGGTTTTCAACATGTGACTGGAATAAGAAAGACCATGAATCATATCTATGTTTTCTGTGTGTATCTACTCCCCAATGAAAACAGGAATACAGATCTGATAGTGATCTTGCTTTAAATTATTAGTTATCCTGAAATTTCATGCACTTATTTTTATGTTTTTACATGTATGGGGTGATTCTCTCTCCATTTCCCCCTTCAGTTTTCCCCTTT
Organism: Struthidea cinerea; assembly: GCA_013397865.1. Classification (NCBI taxonomy): domain Eukaryota; kingdom Metazoa; phylum Chordata; class Aves; order Passeriformes; family Corcoracidae; genus Struthidea; species Struthidea cinerea. The sequence continues at coordinate 78,060 of VZTI01004189.1, forward strand.
GACAAATTAAATATTATTTGCCTTCAGAGAATTGACACGTGCAGCTAAGAGATACTGTGAACTTTATTTCTTTACTTTTGCAATTGGCTTTACATAGATATTCTACCACGCGCAATAACATCAGTATTTCTTTCCCATAATATAGCTATCATTATCATCTAGTTTTTCGTATAGAAAACAGTATTCAGTTTTTCGTACCTGAGCCATATTTGGAAAGATTATCTTAGGAAAATATAATTTAAAAAAAAAAAAAAAAAGCAAACACCAAACCAATCAGAATAACAAAACAAACTAAAAAACACCAACCCCAAACCACAACTAAAAATCCCCACTTTTCTTCCATCAAATGACATTTGTTATTGTCTAAGACAGGTGTAAATATTCACTTTGTTTCTCTTGTTAGAAGCAGCAAAAGACTCTTCAAAGCCTATTGCTGTTGTCCTGTCCTCAATATGCACTTTAGAACCGATTAAAGCATCACTGATCTTCATTACTGCTGTTCCAGTCCTCCTGATGCTTAATCACACATGTCAAACATATGCCAGACAATGCTGGATGTCATGAAAGTCAACATTCATATTTTCTGTACTTCCTCAAATCCTTCAGCTAATGAATTCTCTCCATCTGTTGCAGAAAAGCAAATATAATGATAATACAGCAATGCTGAAGTTATCTGATAAATCTATTCTATTACTGTCAAAGATTGAAATTTCTTAAATACTGTTATTTGGTAGGGATCAACTAGGTGCCCTTAGCAGCTTTGACAATCTCAGCCAAGATTCCAGCATTTTGCCTTAGGCCACAGGAGGAAACTGTATTTCCCATTGCGCCTTTAACCTCATGTGCAGATACCCTCCTGCAGAGCCTTCCAACTGTTTCCATTCTTAAGAATTTTCCCCTCTTACTCATAATTTGCTCATATTCAATAACAAGATCTTAAATTGTGAACAGTCAGTCTCATATAATGTTATTATGCAACCTCTTTTTCCTTTCCTCATGCACAATATCTCTCTCATCGGCAGGTCCCAGCCTTATTGTGCCAGCCCTCTGTGTATCTAATGGCATGGATGACCTCACTTAGAAATTCTAGTCCTTAAAGGAACACAGAATAGCGTATATGTAATGATAAGGGAATGGCAGATATTCAGTGTTAGCTGTCAAGGAGGATTTCCACCACCAGCATTAACCATATAATATAGTGGCAGTGGAGGGCAATGAATGTGGAGAGAAGTGAGAGCAATCAGCAAGCTTTCATTCAGTGAGATGGAAGAGCTTGTCAAAGACACAAACAACTAATCAGTTGCCAGCACTGATTGATGTCCCAGCCTGCATTCAAATCTATCATTGTGACCAAGTAGTGCCTATCGTTTACCCAGTGGATGGATAAACTAGAAGTAATATATGGTGTCTAAGCAAATAGATCATTAATTCCGCTTAATATGTGGGGGCTAAAGTTTAAATCTTTTTCTAAACAATAATCTTTCCCTTCAGGGATAAAAAAAATAAAATGCTAAAAAAAAAAATCTAGTGTGGTTGACTAGGCAACAAAGTTGGGGGTTTTTTTACAATTTACAAATCCATTGCATTGGATTTTATTTCAGTTTATGACCCATAATTGTCACTGAGTATTAAATCTATGAGTAAATTTATTAGCATCTTAATTAAAATGGCAAAGAAGATAAGAAATGATATGGAAGCAGAAACAGAGGGCTGTCTTATGCTTAGGATTTCTTATTCCCCTAAGTGTTCCGAAGCTCAACCCTGCTAAACTAATGTCCTTGACTTTATATTCTTTTTTCTGACTATAGCATGAGAATTTTAAATGTAGGCATACAGTTAATTGGATTTTATTATTGCTTGACTTCTCCTTAATTGCAGGGCATGGCATTGAATGATTTCTCAATGGTTTGTAAATTCCACATTTTGCACCAATCAGCATCAAAGTCAATAGATTTTGGCAGGCGCTCTTGCAAAATGTTAACTCAGGTCATAATTACTGGAAAAAATGAAGTCTGCATCAATATAAATTAGGACTATATCAGGACTAGATAGGAAGAAAGCAGTAAACTGCAGTTCCCTAAACAGAAGCTTGGTTTTATCTTCTGTCAGTCATCAATAGGGAAAAATGTAGGTGTTAAGAATTAAGAAAGGGCATCACAATTTGCTGCATATGCTGTAATGAAACAAAACTTTAATCTCTGAAGCAGAAATAACTAGCAGTATGATTTCTATATTTTTGCAGATTATTAAGAGACACTGTCTTGTTTTGAACATTATGGTTAGCCTCTCATTAATAGGCTACTGTTAATAAATAATTAATAGTTTCATTCATGATTTGTATATTCTTAAGTTATAAATTATTAATATCAGGCAGCTACAATAACCATAAGTATTTATATATTCCATTATGTTTTATATACTTCACTTTTAAGACTGTAAAAGAGTTCAAAAGTACTATTAAAGTATTTGCCTAAAGCGCAAGTCTACTGAATTTTTTACTAAGTAGTATGTTTAGAAACATTAAGGCCAGGAAAGAGACTATTTTTCTCCTTTAACGTTCCGAATTATTTTCTGAACAAAAAAAACCCCTTCCTGTACAATTTCCAAATGATCTCCCAACTTAAACCTGACTACATACTGGTGGATGGCAAACCTGCAAACTGTTCAGCCATGTAGATATTCTCAAAGTCATTGTGTTAGTGAAATGGAAACTTTGACTTACAGGAGAGACTTGACCTGAAACACCTGTCAAGTCATACTGAGATTCTAAATTTGTTGAGAATCACTGTCAAAGCTCAATTTACAATCACTAAAAATTAAACATTGAAAAAATACTCTCTCCAGTGTTAATATTTGTCCAGATGCACAGATGGAAACATTCTGTTCTTTCTGAACGGTACCTTTTTCTCAGGAATCCCTTTACCTGGAAACTGTAATATCATTGTACATTATTGTGGTAGCTTTTCAAATACATAGGCAGTAGAAATGCTTTATAAAAGTATTTGTAAGAGGCTGAATGTAATGGTTCTCATGCTTGATTTCAGAAAAGTTGTTTAACCACAATGGCTTAAAAGCACCTACTTTAAAACATATTCACTACGTCTTTGCTTTGAAAACTTAAATACATATTTGAAAAGTATTCATCTACATATTTGTTCAGAATAACCTAGTTTCTTTTAGGGGAATATTTTCTATCATAAACAAAGTATCTGTTCTATTAAAATTATCAATATCAAAGCATGCTTTAGTTTTTCTTATAACTGTTAGATAAATCTGAAAAAGTACTTGATTAATAAGTAAAATATGCTATAATGAAACGATAAACCTGCCTTTGCTCTTTAATACAAAAATTTGGTGTTCAAACATTTCTTTCATAGCCTCTGTGAGACCCATAAAAACTACATAATCAACTCACATTCCATGAAATAGGCCCAAGAGGACTGAAATACTATTCTATACGGGGAAATTTTACTGAGCACATAATACTTGTAAATGCTGTTTATTGCCCCAGCTCTTGTTTTCCAATGGCTGCTGATGTTGTTTTACAATCTTGTGCCTAAACACCAAACTGCAGATTCAGTTACAGGGAATAGCTCAGAGCTGTAACAGTTTTTTTCTCCATTTCTGAGCATGTTTATTCTGCCAGGAGCTTGATCAATTCTTAGCATTTTTGGTGCAGAACAGATACATATGGCAGGGATATTTAAATAAATTGTTTTCATATTAACCTTCTGATTCTCTGGTCTCTTCTAGGCATAATGGTTTAGTGTGCTTCTGTGTGTATTGCAGTTTTTTTGATCCCATCACTTTTAGCACAGAATTGCATTACATTTGAATCTGTAATTTTCCAGAAATTAGCATGTTTCAAAATATATGTTTTGCTTTGGTTTATTTTGGTTTTTAACTTGGAAAAGCAGATGTTGTTTGAACAATCAGATGGTTAAAAAAATCCTCGGTATTCAGGTATTAGTTGGAGTCCTGTCTAAAAATAGAAAATTGCTGGGTGGGATTTGAATGATGCCTATCCATATCTGTGCATTAAGCAGTTAAATAAATTAACCACTCCTGAAAAAAATATGATCTACATAATAAGGAGATTAGAAGTTCAGTTTAAATTTTCACCTATACAGCCATGAGTCTGTAATCCATATATATTAGAATGGAATCTGGTGGACCAGAAAAAATACTCTTTTGTATAAAGATATTTGTTCTTCCTTCAGGAGAACTTTTGGAAGTCCTACAGATCTGAAGAGACATAAATTGCTTGAAGTCTCTGACTCAGAAATTATGATGCAGCCATTGTTAAGGAAGGTGCTCACAGTCTGGGTGATTTTCAAATGATTGAGATAAAAAAATGAGCACATGGTTCAACTCACTACATGTTGGTCACTGTGTCACAGAAATATTGTTAAAATCTCAGGGTATGCAGTTCCAAAGTGTAAGTCACTGTCTGCGTAGCTGACTGCATTTTGTTATATCATCATCTCCACTGAGTTTAGTGCAATTTGTAAGAGAAAAATATACTATCACACATAAAAAAAATGGACTAACATATTACCAGCAGTGTATTTTTATTATTACTGTGGATTTTTTGGAGCCATTTACTGAATTCCAAAGCTCTGAACTCTGGTAAAATACAGAAATAGAAGTTTATGAAATACAAGATGAAGTTTTTCTGCAAGAGTGCCTTTTGCATAGATAAGACAAATTTTTGAGTACTTGTAAACTTGTTTCTTTTTTATTTTTTAAATATTTTTTTACAAGTTCAGGTGTGCCAGGTGTGTCAGGTGAAAACATATGAAGAATAGAACCTGATAAAAACATTAGAAATAGGTAGTCTGAAATTACAGGAATGTCTTGGGGTGACTTTGTGATGTATATACAGGAAGTGCTATTATTATGTAGACTAGATTTCCCCAATGTTGCTGTTATTAATTTTTAAAATTATGGTGTATGTTTTTATGTTATTTAGTAGGGTAATTTCATGCTTGCTGTGGAGAACAAGTCAATCAGGATTTTGGAAGCAGCACTCTAGAATATTATTTTTAAATCTGGTTTGCAGATGTTTTTATTTTCTAAGCCTTTATAAGAATAACCATCACTTCCGATGATGAGATTATGGAACTGCCATTCTGTCAAACCTATGCCAGTGAGTCATGGGACAAGTAAGAAATGTCAGGATGAGTCTTTTATTACACTGGGAGAACTAACGCTATGACTTTACCTTAGTTTTAGCAAGAATTAAGTTGGTTCAGAAGTTATGGAGGGTCTTAACCTTATTATTCTGAATAGAAATTGACCAAATTTCATGTGCTTGGTATCTGAATTATCTAATGAGAGTTAACTCAGTATTTGAGCTTCAGCTATGCATTTTCTTCTATTGTCTTATAATTCCCTCTGTCAGACAGAACATGTCAATCCCAAAGTAGTACAGTTTCCACTAAATATGCTTATTGCTAAAAGAAAGATTATAGGTAAACAGAGCTTTGTTCATCTTCAGGCTTTCCCATAGGAAGAAGTAAACTAAGTTGACATTTTATTTAGTCCAGTCACAGATTCTCTTGATGATTCATACAGTCCTATCAATGAACTTTAAGTAAACGTATTTACCTTTCTGTGCAAACCAGGTGGGAGAAGGAAGAAATTTGCCTGTTATGTTGTACAGCAGCCCTCACACAGTAACTACGCCACTAGTCTATACCTACACACAGCTTTTTGTTTCCAGGGCTGTTTAAAAAAACAGTCATAATTTCTAAACACTCAGATATTAAAAGACAGTGAGAAGTCATAAAATTGTTCACCCCCTTTTTCTTTCACTTGAAGAAGAATATTCTTCACATATCAGAATACTCTTTAAATCAAGAGACCACCTTGATTTAATGAATACCAGGATTTCCAAGATGTTGCTTGGACACCTCTCCCTCCAAGATATGTTACTGTGAGACAGTCCATTGCTCAGTTTAGCCTTACTCACCACAGATGCATCAAGCTGGGTCTCTGTGACATGTTCTTCCCTACTTTCCTCAGCTGTTGTTTTGATTGACTACGGAAGCTTTAGTTACATTTTGATTCCATATGACTCTTCCAAAGTGAAATACTTCTGATCAGCAGGAAATGGCCATATTAAACCACCAAACAGATGTATATTAGCTGTTCTTTATTAAGTTATATTTTCTTCTCAACAGGTTAGACAGTTGTCTATTTTGTGCTAGAAGTATTTAGTACTAAACAGTTTGCATTACATCATCTTTAATGATTACATACAGTTAGTATATATAGAGAAAAAGAAGAAGAAAGAGAAGTGCAAGCTTCATGGCTTAGACACAACAATGAATTTACAAAAAAAAGGTATGTTAGAAACGTCAAGATTTAGAGTATGAGAGACTTAAAGACCCTTTTGAAAATGGAACTTACCCTTATGCATACCGCCTAAAACAAAGAAGTACAAAGAGCTCTTCACATGTCTCTGAAAGTCAGAGCAGAGTGGTATTCTAGCATAATCTGTTTACAGCATCTCAGCTATCCAGAGACATTTCAAATGTCCTTGTACAGCAATGTGGAAGGATGGAAGACACACCTTTTGTAACGCCTTTATGCTGCACTCTCTCGTAAGAAATTGTACTTGGACAAAACAGTTCTGCCCCCAAATGAAGAACATTCTGTCCAGCCATTCTGGTTTTGTTTGTTTAAATTGGGGCTTTTTTTGAGATTTTTGTAGTTAGAATTTATTTTTAATTTTCCTATAAGAGTTTTATCCAAGCTAATGGAATCTGAAACATAGCCCTTGCATTCGTTATACTGTGCAACTTTTAACTTTCTTCTTTGTTACAGTACTTGCATTTCTAATCATAAACACAAATTTCTTTGCATAGAAATTAGGGGAAGTGTTGTGATTGACCTAAATGGCAGCACAAGGAGGCCATATATTTCACAGATGTTTCTTTGGAGAACTAGGTCTAATTCTCCTTCTTATTCATGGCTAAGATTAAGGGAAAATGCTGCAGGTATTTACCACACTTCATAGCACCTGAGTATGAAATTGAGAAGGAAACAGTTTATGTGTGATTGTGTGAGGAGCTTAGGAAAAAAAGAAGCATCTTCTTTTGGTGTTTGAATAAAAAAAAGCAAAACCAAAGCAAAACAAAAGGCAGCTATAGTTACCAGGACTGGTTCTTTCACCTCTGATGATGTATATATGCTAGGAAAAATGAGAAAATGTTCTTCAGTACTAAAGACCATATTTTATAGACCTGACAGGGGTGGTTTTTGTTTTCCCTCAGGAATTTTTGAATTCCTGTATTTTAATGTCTTATTGGGACAATGGGTAAGTATGCAAGCCTTCTTTACATCTTTAGAAGTAAAGTGACTGTAAACCACTTTACCTTCCAATATTGCAATCCTGTGACTGCAGTGAATCAATGACATTCATCCTGCAGAAAATATCTAGGATCCTGCCATGCAGTTGAGTCCCTAAATTTTATTGCTTCCCTAGAAGTCCTTTCTGTAACAAAATAAGGAACACCATAATCTGAAGCATCTTCATAGGCCCAGTTCAAATTTTTTTAAAAGAGACAGTAATTGATAATACAAAAATCCCAAACAATAACTTGGATTAAGAAGTATCCTTCTTAGTCAGGAAATAAGTTCATTTGTCACTTTCCCTTCTCTTTTATTGAGTCGCTGACACCACATCATATGGTAGACCATTTTGGAGCTCTACCATTCACGCTTGCTATTTCTTTTACCTCATGTTGATTACTTTGTGAGGCAGACAGGATCTCACCTGAGGATTGTGTGATACCAGCAGTAGAATATCTTCAAATATTTGTACAAAGATGTAACTTTTTGTTGTAGCATGTTTTATAGCATATCATTTGCCTTAGGAATAACACGCCTTAATGATATACGTGTTACTCTACAGCCCACTGAGAAAAGCCTTAAATTTTCATCAAAATAGGGACAATGCAGTAATATGCCATACCTGTGAATTGCTTTGTTTCTTATTGTCCATTTATAGATACTGAATAAGAAACAAATAATCCTGGAGAAAAATAAAATTCGCACAGATTAACTTTTAATTCTCTAGTGACGTGTTTCATTATTTTTTGTCCTGACCCCAAAGGTGGAGTTACTTCTGCCTCTAGAGAGACTTTAGCCAGAGTGTTTAACTTTCTTCCTATCTTTTACACAGTCATCTGCAGCTGACCAGTTTCTAGGATGCCAATGGGAGAAACTTTGAGGTATAGTATGAGGTTTTTTGACTCTTTTTTTTCTAGCTCACTGATCCTCATGTGTAAATTGACATCATGCAGCTCTTTTTTTCCAGGACTGAAGAGACCAGACATGGTGGACAAAGAGGACAGCAGTTACAACTTTTTCCTAAAACTTTAAATCCCCAAACCTCCTAGTTTGCAGTCCAATCAAAATCTAAATTATCCTTGATGATTAGATTTATTGTATTGCTTAATAGTTTATGGCTGATAACATTTTGTCAAAGACTACACAGTGCATATTTTCTTTCAAAGCTATTGTAGTATTTTGCTGATAGCTGCCAAAAAGAGCAACAGGTTCATGAGCAGTCATTAACCCATAGGATGTTGTCAATTGCTTATGCATTGACAATATCCATTTTTAACTAAGCATGTTTTGTATTTTCACACTTCATGTCAAAAGGTGGCAGAGCTAAGCACTGCAAAGCTTTGTCAGGGAAGGTTAGTTTTCCATAGTTTCATCATGCATGAATGCCTCTTAGAATCATTTTAAATGCCATTAGGTGACAGAGTATTATTTGTAAAACAGTTTCTTTCTAAATGGTTTCAGAGCTGACAGAAAGCACTAGCTTAACACATCAATGGCCTGCAGAAAAACAGGTATAACTCAGAAGAAGCAATGAAAATCCCTACCACATCACCACCCCATCTTCCGGACAATTTAGAGTCAGTAATTTCTTTTCTGAGAAGAATTCCGAACTTCAGACAAATCCTGACCTAAGGCTGAGTGGGGGAAAAAAATACCAAAAAACCCAAAAGCTGCAAAATGGAGCTATTAATGATGCTTTGGTTTTCTGTATATCTGCTTGCATAGAACTCTCCATCAAGACATTTAACATAGATCAGTAAGGAATTATCAACTTGTGTGACATTCTGTTGGTGTCAGCTTACATTGCATATAAACCAGTTGCAGAAAGACACGCAGTTTTCTAGTCCACTGCAAGAAAGGTTCATGCATGCAAGGTTCAGAAAACCTGAAGTGAAATCATCTCTTTGACACGTTATGTAATTTGTGAGTGTAGACACAGGTTTGTAAAATCAGGAGAGTACTACAATTTTTGGATTTTTCTTTTTTTTTTCTTTTGTCCTTTGTGTTTTGTGTCTGTTTAGTTGCTGAGATCCTCAGAGAGCCCCATAATTACTAAGGATTTCCAACATAATGTCTGTGCTTTAATAATGCAAACAATTAATAAGGTTTATAAAAATCATATTTATCCAACTTCCATGTGTGGCTGTGTTGCGTTGCTGTATGTATAGATGTTTGTGGCTGCTTTGTCTCCCAGATAATCAGATTGACTTAAACTGGATCACCTCTGGGATAATTACTCAAAGACCTGAGAAAGTACATAAAAATCGAGTCTTCATCTAGCACCAACAACTACAAATCATTACCAAAACAACCCAAAAAGGCAGAGGTATGTTCTATATGTCATTTATATTACAGTGTTCTATATTCCAGGCCTATATCTCTATATCTGTATATCTATATCTATCTTTCTCTATATATAATGTACGTTTTGGTACATTTATATGTACATAGATATTAATAAGTGTAAATAACATGGATGTCAGGAAAGGCAACAGTCATAAAATATAGTTGAATCATAGGGGAGTTGTTCGGAACATTTGACGCTCACATATACTAAAGCAGTCTGTTACAGAAGCTTGCATTCATACATAGATTTAAGAAACTGCTTTCAGCCAGCTTTGGATACAGTGTTCTTCATGGCACTTTTTGCTTCTGCATTAGTGTTGCTTAATGGCAGGAGTGTGACTGCTGCATGCTGTGCCTGTTTATTATGACTGATGCCACTAATTATACTAATACTATAAACAACATAAACAGAAATATTTGTTCCATCAGCTGTCACTTTTGATACCCATAGACATAAATGAAAGTCAAGGAAAGAAAAAGGGAAATACTTCATTGATTCCAGAGGTGTGCCTGGCTATTCAGAAATAATTATACTACTTGATGAACCATGGTACTGTCTGCTCTTGTCTTTGTGTTTGATTACAAATATGATACTAGCACTGAATGGGTAAGTGAGCTGTCACAAAGCTTTCCTTCATGCTGTGTTTCAGGAAACATTACAACAATTCATGTGATGAAATGCAGCTTTCTACCATATGCTGAAATATCACAATGCAAGATGGTGAAGTGTCTTAACCAATGCACTGCAATGTGATCTGCCACCCATGAAATGGAATGCTTCAGAAAAACAGCATGCCAGTTCTTGAATAAACTCTGACTCCAGTACAGTATGCAGCCAGTAGACTGTGTAAAATGCCGTAAAGTTATCCACAGATTGCTCAGCTCTTCTGCCAGTATAAAAGTAACAGTCTAATTTTAGCTGCACATTGGAAAGAATGCAGTTAACCTTACAACACTGCAGCACTACACTAGCAAGATTTAATTTTAGCCTCTAGAGTAAATGCTGAGTTTTAACTTTTATAAGGTTATTTATTAAGCCATGCAGTTACCTCCCAGTACACACAATTTCTCTATGACTGTGAATAGATAGCAAAGGTCCCAGCATTTATTAAGCTCTGCTACAAATCAAGTCTACTGAAATAGTCATAATATATTCTATTAGTAAGCATAAAAAATATATATGCAATATTATGTCAGCCTTTCAGCATAAGAGCAGTGAGATTTGCACCATAGCTCACTATGGTGATCCTGAGTCAGCACTTCCAGGAAGTGGAAATCAAGGGTAACCCAGTTGAAAAGCAGAAAGGAAACAGTAATTCTGTTCTTTACTTGCAATGACAGCTTAACTGGAGAAACCCAGTCTGGCTGTAGTTGGCTAACCTGGACATCTTTGTGCTGGGCTGATGAAAACACCAGCGTGTTTTTTGAGATTATGTATTTAATAAAGTACTATGTGCCTGGGAAAAGTGGAGGAAGAAAGGAGAATTTCAGCTGTGTTAAAATTTTCTTGATGACTCACCCGTGCTAGCTACCATGTAATGTGCTTCATTTAGTTCAGTTTAGTCTAATTTAGTTTAGTTTAGTTTAATGAAGACTGTTGAATTTGTTTCCCTGGAAGGACAATCTCAAGTCACAGGAAAATCTCAAAATACTACAATATTGCTCCAAAAGCAGGAAATATCTGTCTTCTAAGCAAACTGTAAGGAGGGCTCATGTGGGTAGTGAGGGACTGATTCTTGGTATTTATTTGAAAAACCTTGAAGTGAAATTCGGCTAAGTATATTTTAGACTAGGATGTTGACACATAGCTTAATCCTCCAAAAACAGTCATCCCAGCTCTTTAAAACCAAAACCACATCCAAACTGGTCAAAACTAATGTTCTTCATCAGAGGATGCCAGTAAACTGTCACCAAGATATAGCAGATGTCATTCTGGTCGTAGTTCAAGGACATAGGGAATCCAAATTACCACTGACAGAAGCGCAGAAATCCTGTCAGGATGATATCGATGCTCTCCATCCCTCTGTGAGCACCATCAGGTTTTGTCACACAGATGGGAGACAGTGGCACTACCAGAAACTGCCACATAAATACCATGCTATCAGTTGTGACAAAGGGCTGTGTGAAATGGTAATCCAAGCATAATTATGTCAGGACTGTCTGACTCCTGCCTACACATGATGCTATGGAGGTACAGGCTGATTACTTCTTGTGCTTCACTACGCTGACATATTCTAACATAAGACATTAAATGAGTAACTCCATGTGTTCTAAAACCTCCCTAATCTTTTTTCTCTTATGTCATTATTGAAAATGAATTGCTGATTTGCTAAGAGCTATGCTTTTTTTCAAAACTTAAAAAAACTAAAACTTAAAAAAACAAAATTTCAAAAAAAAAAATGTAGCAAAGTATTATTTCTTGAAAGAAAGAACAGAAAAGCATTTCTCTTAATAATTGGTTCCTTCTTGTGTTCTTCTAAAATCCCAGCAGAAAATAACATCCCTGCCCCTACCCTCAAATACTGTTTGGAAATTACTTTTTTTTCTTTCATTATTTTTTTTTCCAGTCACAAGAATCTCAATGGTGATTTATGTTCTCTTTCAAGAAACTGCTGAACATAAAATTCTTTATGATTTTTTGTGGACACTACAGTTACAGGGTATGTGAAAGCAGGGTGTCAAAAAGATGGAGCCGGGCTCTTCTTGATGGTGCAAAGCAATAGCACAAGAGGCAAGGGGCAGAAACTGATGTACAGGAAGTTCCACCTGAACATGAGGAAGAACTTCTTTAATGTGGGGGTGACCAAACACTGGCACAGATTTCCCAGAGAGGCTGTAGAGTCTCCCTCCCTGGAGATATTCAAGAACCGTCTGGACACAATCCTGTGCAAGGTGCTCTGGGATGACCCTGCTTGAGCAGGGAGGTTGGATGAGCTGACCAGCTCGGGTCCCTTCCAACCAGACCCATTCTGTGATTTTGTGATTATTGTTAAAACATTTTCACATTTGTTTTCTGCTCTTAAGATATTGTTTTCACCACATAATAAATCACTTTGAACAAATGCTTGTCAAAAAAAAAAAATTGTAAGACACAAAAATTTTTGTAATTGGCCATTCCCTGAAAGAGACTTTAAAATCATTTCTATAAAGGTAGCTGCAAACAGACATGAATTGGCCCTGCTTCAAACCACAGCAGCTGAAGCAGTGCAAATCAGGAAGCCTTACAGCCACCTAAGTACTGAATTAACACTTCCTTCATGCTCTGTTCCACCTGCCCCAGAGAGACACGAATGTTACAGACAAATAATTTCTCACTGTCCTTCCTGGTGTCCCCATCATTAAAAGCACTTAGCAGCTGCAAAGCTTGCTTCAGTGATGTGGGGGCATTATCAAACTTAGCACCAGTAGCCTGAGAAAATATGTTTATTTGTTTGTTTTTCTTGATTGCATGTTCTTCTCTACCTTGTTCTCTACATCCAAACAAGAAAAGACAAATGGACACAGCTATGATGCACCTCTCTAGGAGGAAGTACCCCTTCGACAAGAGAATCCTGCTCTAAATAAATTACAATCTACTCCACTCCTGGCAAAAATAATGTGAATTATCATTAAACAAAGAGTCACTGACTTTCTCAGGAATCATATCTGAATGGCCTGAGGCACTGCAGACATTTTATCCCTGTCAATTCTGGTGAGAAGCAGAACTGTGAGAAAGAGATGAGTTGACATTGAAATTCAGAGGGGGAAGGGATGGTGAGTGAAAGTCTGCTTGGTACTTAGTTGCCAGCTGGGGTTAAACTATGGCAGATAATTATTCAGTAGCTGCTTCAGGCTCTAGAAGACAGCAAAACACAGTATCAGACACTTTGTCAGAGCTATTAAATAATAAAAAAGAAGTCTACCCTGACTATATGGCTACTTTAGCTAGATAGCAACATGAGAAGCTGCCAGATGCTCCTGATATCACAGACATGCTCCTGATATCACAGTAGATATCCTGATCTTAGCCATCTAGTTATACTAACAAGCTGATGGTGTGATTACAAGAAAGGGGACAAGAACTTTTTGGTTTGCAAGCTAAACAGAGATTACCAAGGCAACCCTAAGTTCAAAAATCTGGTATCAAAGCTGTTGAAGAAGAATAAAAAAGGTGGTGTGTTTATTTAGGAAGTGATGAGGGTAGGAATGGTGAAAATGTAGGAATGTTTCTTTTATAGGAAAGAAAAAAGGGTATATAAGGGGTACCAGTAGGAGATCAGCCGTGCTCTTGATCACTGTAGTTTTGTGCAGGACTGTAACCCTTTGCTTTTTTTGAACATACTGATGTCAGACTTCTACAGTCAGGAAAGCTGGGCGTGTTTCTCCCCAGTGCTATTGAGGGCATACCGTGAGTGCTCTTCCAAACCTCAACAGGGGAACACCCAGAGGGTGCCTTGTAATAACATCATCTCTTCCTAACAGAAAATGTCATGTCAGATTTGAAATCCCGGAACATGAAGGAAAAGCTGTGAAAGGAAAAAATAAAATGCTATGAGAACTTTGGTGAGGCAAAGTGACCAGTAACATGCTGAAGAAAATGTGCAGCAGATAAACAACCAAAAAAGCAGTTTGAAATCTCATAGAAAACATGTAAAAGGAAGACTTCAAAATACAGAGAATAAAATTGTCTCAAAAATGTTGAGCTACAAAAGATGTATCTTGAAATAAGTTTCTCTTAAAAATAGAGATAACTGTACCAGCTAGTTTGTGATGCTTCCTTAACCAAGTTTATACTTGGAATAAACTGAAACTGTAATGTTTGGTCCCATCTTAGTCTATGCAATACATAGTATGCAATAGGATGTAGATGGTTTTATTGTTTTGCAGCATCCTAGCTTGTTCTTAAAAGGAAACTTGCAAGTATGTTTACTGAAATACCAACAGCAAAATCAAAAGAGTAAAAAAAATACCCCAACAGTAAAATGGCCATGTCTTTTTAGCGATTAACTTGCAGAATTTAAGGTGTTTAAGAAAACAGCTCTCAGCATATTCTAGTTCTAGTTTTTAAAGGCAATTATTTATCTATTTTTTTCAAACAATTGTTGGAATTATGGAAGAAGTTTCCCTTTCCCTTTCCTTTTCCCTTTTCCTTTCCCTTTCCCTTTTCCTTTCCCTTTCCCTTTCCCTTTCCCTTTCCCTTTTCCTTTCACTTTGAATTTCCCCCTTTTGCATTTGTCCACTTTTCCCCTTTTTCCTCCTCAGTTTTTCCTCTCCACTTAGTTTATTTTTCTTTCTTCTGCTTCCCCCCTCCTCCTTCCGCCCTTTTCCTTCTCTTGTTATTATAGTTGTGCCTACTTACTGGTTGCTACAAGAAGTGTATCAGACAGCAAAGAAGCTACAGTTTTGCTGGGACAGAGTTAATTTACTCCATTTTTCTGCTGATCTCATGGTGTTGTGTTTTGTTTTTGTGACCAAAACTGTGTTGATAACACATGCATGTTTTCAGCTGTTGCTGAACAGTGCTTTCACAACATGTTTCGCATTCTGTTTGGCTAGCAAGTAAGCTGGGGGTGGGCAGGGGATGCAGCTGGGACAACTAACCTGAATTCACAAAAAAAGAATATTCGCTATCATATGAGATTAGTTTCAGAAGTAAAACTGGTAATATTGGGAGGGGGACTGGGATCCAAGTTATGCACTCTGGAGTAGCTGAGCGTTGTTCATCATTTATTTAGTAACTAGTGATTCCTTTTGTGTCGCTTCTCCTTCACCTTTTCTTTCTTTTTTTGTCCCCCTCCACTTATTAAATTGTCCTTTTCCTGACCTGTAAGTTTTTCACTTTTTCCCTTCTGACTCTCTCCCCCATCCACATATAGGGAAGTGAGTGTACTACTAGATGGGGGCTTACTAGCTGCGGCCAAACCACCACAGAGACTTATATCCCGTTGATATAAGAAAGCCAACATAAAGAAACAAAACATTACTATGGCACCAACCATAATATCTTGGAATATACCTTTGTGGGTTAAAGTCTTAGGGTGTGCTGTCTCTGTCCTCTGATGTAATGCGCTTGACCACTTGCTTGGATAATGCTGTTGTTGCTGGGTTCTACAAATCTTCCAATCTCCTGTATGAATTTTGTGTGTTTATGATATTACATAAGTACTGAAAGTAGTGGTTTGAGTTGTTCCAAAAGGGAAGAATGAACAGTGGCTGTATTCCATGAACACAACTCTTGATTTAGGAGTTTAAATTTTTCACATTAACCTGTAACATAACATTTTTGATAGGCCAACAGAAAAGCATTGCTTCAAAGCAAATCCCTTTTTCAGAGCAAACTTTCAGAACACAAATATGGATGCATCTTCAAAAGGTTGTCGATTTTCACATATATTGTAAATCTAAATACTCTGTTAGAACTTAGCTTGAAACAAGTTTTAACAGAGAATTTAATCTATCTTTAACAGAGATTAAAGTGATTAATCTTTTTATAAAGTATATTTATACTGGTTTATTTTATTTATTTATTTATATGAACAAGAGAAGGCTGTTATACTGAGTTTGGCAAGGCCCTCTGGAGGTCATTCTAAGCCCCCCTGCTCAAGCATAGCCACCTAGAGTCAATTGTCCAGGACTGTGTTCAGACAGCTTTTGAGCATCTCCAAGGTTGGAGACACCATAGCCTCAGGGCAGCCTGTGCCAGGGCTCAGCCATGCTCACAATGGACAAGTGTGTTCTTAACCTCCAGGGTTTCAGTTTGTGCTCAGAGAGTCCCATTCTACAGAGCTGCATTTCAGGCTGGAGGCCTCCAGGTGTTTAATGAAGATGTTAAACAGGACTGGACACATTACTGAACCCTGGGGTACACTGCTGCTTGCTGGCATGAGAAAATGAGTGACATCTTACTTCTTGACTGAATAGTTGACCTCTAATTTTTGACCTCAGTTTAAAAAAATGAAACATAATTGGTCTTTACTTTTTTATTATCTTTCATTTTTTAATTTTAATGTGTTTTTTTTTTTTTT
>VZTI01004189.1:94798-125729 GCA_013397865.1 Struthidea cinerea
TTTTTGTTGTTGTTGTTGTTGTTGTTGTTTGTTTGTTTGTTTGTTTTGGTTTTTTGTTTGTTTGGTTTTTTTGTTGTTGTTGTTGTTTGTTTGTTTTTTTTTTCCTAGAAATGTATCTGGGAAAGCAGTCTTGCAGATTCATTTCTTTACCCTAGATTTCTCTTTATAACAGAACCATTTAATTTTTCAGGAGATGTATGTAAAATTTTCAGGCCTATTATTTTAGAAATTTACACCTTAGTATTTCATTCACATTCACTATCAGTTTTCTTGTAAACTTACCTTTCCATTTTCATATGAAATTTATAATTTCCTATTTCAGCAAGTTTTTCTGTGAAATAGGTCTTTCGTCAAGCAACAGTACTAAAAACCCATTAGATTTCCATTGAATTTTGAGATCATTCATGGATTTACAGTTTTCACAGAAATTCACAGGTTGCCCAGAAAGTTTGTGGAATCTCATTCTTTGGAGATACTCAAAATCTGACTGAACATGACCTTGAGTAATGTGCTCTAGGGAATCCTGCTTGAGCAAGGAAATTCAACCAGAAAAGTTTCAATGATCCCTTCCAATCTTACCCGTTCTGTGATTCTGTGAAAAGCATGCTAGTTCTTGTTTCATTATTAAATTTCTCGTCTTTTTCTCTATTTCTCCCCTGTAGAGTAGACACAGATATAATACACTTAGATCATCATTGGGCCTAATATTTTAATAGCATAATCTAAAATAGCTTTAAAGCATGATTTTCTTCCCCATGAAAATGTAGTCTTGAAAATGTTTAACTGAATCTTGCCTCCGTATGCCTTTAAACTAGTATGCTAGACTTTCATTGCAGATTGGAATTCCTTACATGACATGCCCTAATTAATTGTGGATTGAGTCCCTCTTATTTATATATTTGTCTGCACTGATAGTAGCTTTGTCCTTGTGATAAAAGTTGGGACTACAATAAAGAATGAGCAATTAGCTGAAATGATAAAGACAATAGGGTGGTGTGAAGCACCCTTAACAATCTGCCTAAATCAGATAAGATTCATCATCCCAGATCAGAATCAATGTGATTGCCAAAGACCATTAACTCCAATCTTCCTCAACCTGAGAACACTGTACAGTACTTAGACCTCTTGCAGGCACCATTAATTCTTTGCATGTTGTTGGTTTGACATTCCCTCTCTTTTTCCCACCTCCACCTATTTTCTTTCATTTCTAATTTAGAACAAAGTTTCATTTGGGCAGGAGCATTTTATATCAGTAATGGTGCTTTGTAATCTTCCAGGGAGTTTTCCTCTGGTCAAATTCTACCATTTCAGTTACTTGAAATTCTTCCCCCATTATTTCAGAGGAACAAGGCTGTCGGCATGCATCCTCTTCAGTTACAGCTATGCCAAATGACAAAGTTATTCCCCACAGCTGATCACAACCAGTGCCTCAGACTTGACAGCTATGAAGCTTCATTTACAGAAATTGTATTTATTTTAGTCAAAAATCAGACCACAGCACCTATGTGATGTGGAAAGAAAGTCTTAGCCACATTGTCTCTCTTAACTGAAAACAGAAGACATCTGCAGGAGAGTTCAGGTTGGATGAAGAAACAGCATCCTGTCTCTTGGATGGAAGCAGCTCTGCATTCATCTGCCACAGCTGCAATGGCTGCTGCAGGTGAAACTAGAACTGCCTTCATTCACATGTTGCATGGCAGCTGCGTATTATTTTAGTTTTTCAGATGAGTTGTAAGGCTGTAATCCTATAAGTAGGGTAACACTATAGTCTGGGATGTGAGGAGGGAGATGGACCACAAAATATTGCCTTTTTCCTTGAAGCTAAAGCATTGCGTTACAAGGTAAAAGGCAATTGATTACATGATAGCTGTGTTTAGTTAGGGATACCATTTCTGCCACAGGGTGTTCTGAACTCAGTAGATTTCAAATTTGGCCCATTAATAGTTTTATAATTTAAAACATGCCTAAGACTTTACCTCAAAAATCCACAATAGAAATAAATATAATTGCACATTAGTCAATAACTGTGTTGTATGCAACCAAGTGAAATAAGGTCTAGAAATAATAAAACTTAGAACTAAATCATTAGGCCCCTGAAGAGTGAAAGAAAAGCATTCATTGAAGGAAAAATGCTGAGATAATTTCTTGGTATGTAATACTCAGGAGGTTTTTTTGTTTGGCTTTGTTGGGTTTTTTACTGTATGCAGATCTTTGATGTTGTTTTTATACAGCAGAATAGTTGTTTTTATATGTGTAGTTAGAGGAAATTATTTGCATTTGAAGGTTGATAATATTCACAAATTATATAAAAATTAGACCTCTTGAAATTTGCTACTATTTTTGCTTTTCTGAGATGAGCTAGCGAAAATACATTTGATAGCTTTCAAAACAGAATAGAGGGGATGTTCTGCAACTCCTGATGTTAAACATATGTAAGACACAGATGGAGAGTAAAATAAATAAGTTTTCAGAACTTAAACTCTTTTGTCCCCAAATAACTGGTGGGGGGGGTGGGGGGGTGGGGGGATATACATGTTTTTGTTTTTGTTTTTTTTTAACTAAAAAATGTATTTTAAAAAAAAGGTACATGAGGAAAATATATACCCACATCAAAATTTTGTGAGTTTATCCTCTTTTTTGTATTTAAAGTTAATTTCTCCAGTTAAGATTACCCGAATTATGTTGGCTTGGCTTGGCTTACCTTGGTTTGCCTTGCCTTTTTCTCACTCCCTCAGTTCCTATGTAACGTGAACATTATAATAAATTAAAACCTTATAGTGACCTTGTGTTTTCACCAGCAGATAAGGAACACTTTAGCATTTGATTTTTAACACAAAACAGATCTGCCTCTTTGTGGAACAATACATGGTGCTGTCCAGTGTGTTGCTGTTTGAGCAGCTGAGAACTCAAGATACTAACACACATACGCACACGCATGAACACCCACACACTTTTATCCTCCAGGTTGCTAGTAGCCTAGTAGAGTAAACATTACTAATGAAGTGTCTGCAGATTTGAAATCTATATGAACCTTTAGATATTCACCCTTAACTAATACTAGCTTTTTGTACTTCAATGAAAATATTTTAATTCCAGGCATTTATTTCATAAATGGGGAGGTAAAAGAAAGTTGTTTCTGACAAGTGACATGAGTAGCATAAAGCTACAGAGTGACTATTTGAGTTGGGTTAGTATGGAAAAAGGAGAACAAAATTACATGGATTCTTTTATCCTATAAGCATAGAATTAATTTTTCTCTCCATTTATAAAGCATTAAATTCCAGGGCCTCCTTTCAAGTCATGAATATTTTACCCAGAGCTCTCCCTGAGAGGGAGAGAAACAGCTTTTCAACCAGCTGGTGCAGGGTTATATTTGGCATATGGAGCCTGGATTCAGTTATTGACTTAGAAGCCCATAAATACCCCCTTAACAACAGTGCTGTGTGTAATACACATCGTTGGGGAACTCCTTTATACACATTTCTAAGGTATCAGCCTGCTTGTCTACGAACAACACAATATACAACAAAGCAGAAGACTTGAATTTAGATCAGTTTGATAAGATCCCGGGCTGGTGGAAGCTGGGGAGTCTTCAGCAACAAAATAAACTCTGGGAATTAGTTTAATGAAGAAGAAAGCAAAAACCTTTTCACCAGTCCTTTTAGAAATATTTTCAACACAGTTTGCGTGGTGGATTAGTGATGGACACTGAATTAATAGTACTGAGGAATTACATACACTTTATGCAAGTCGCATATACAGTACAACCATCGACAATAAAAGTTTTTGAAGTCTGTTTTCTTTACAGCCTCAAGTTTTAGTATGACTTGGTTTCACCTAAATATTTTAATTTTTTTTCTTAATAAGGTAATGAAAATTATTCTTCAGGGTTACTCAATTCATTCTGCTTGTTAAAATTACTTTAAAAATATTTTTAAATACATTTTGTAAATTCTTTCCATTTGTTTGAAAAAAAAAAGGTCTGTATATGCTGAATAGTTCGATGCATGTGCTGCAAAGGCATGTAACAGCTGGGATCTATCACTGCCAAGCAATAATTAAACAAAGTTGGCAACAGAACTCTGGGAAAAATTTTGTATGCAAAACAGAACCATATATCTTCTGTAGGAAATTTCTTGTGGGTGTGTAAAAAATGCATTCAGATAACTTTCTTGTCTTTATATTTAATTTTTAATTATTATTTAATTTGATTAGTTACCAGAAATGAAGACATTTTCAATCAATTTAAAATAGGGAGGTTAAGTCTGAAAGTCATTAAAATAAGAAAGGTTAGTCAAATAACAGAATTCCCCAAAATATGCCTTATGTAGAGAATTAGAACAAAACAGGACTTCTTAAGACTATTCATAATAAATAAATTCTGCTTAATTTCTAGGCTTACTAAAGTGTTGTGTAAATTTTATAATAGGCTTTGCTTAAAGGAAACACTGTAGTCTTATTATGCTAAGGGTACACATATAATTTAGTGTTTCAATTTAAATTCTGGCTCTAAGGGTGATGTACGTTGAGTCAGGCAAAACAAACTGGCATGGTAATCATGGTAATCATTTAAGAATGCTTACCTCTATATTTTTACACTCTAAGTATTTATTTTTCGTGGTCTTAGATATAACCACTCATAGTATGAAAATCAGACATTCATGGTTTATTGGCAGGAATTCATTAAACACGCTATTATCTCCACATTTAAAAGCCCTGAAAGGAACACAGTCAGAAGTTAGTTACATGTGACAAATATTTACAAGAAAATGAAAAATATTTCATTCTCATGTGAGAGAAGGAAATGAAACTTTCTGAAGAATCTGCTGTGAATAATTTGGTCATATCTGGGTAGTAATTATAAGTGTTATCAGTACTACTTGAGACCACAGAGCTGAGCTTACTACTCCAGCTCACTAGCCTCTGTTGAAGGTTGCTGCACTGGAATGGTTTGAACCAAGATACATAAGAAGAACTCAGAATTTATGATAGTGAGATTTTATTGCTTGTTTAATTGCTGCTGGCAATGGATAAAGCTGTTCTGGAGTTGTTCGCACTCTTTTGGGAAAGCACTTAAGGATTGTTGTGATGATATCCTGTGTTCTTGACTATCATGCAAATTTTAGGCCTTTAGCCAACCTGTCTTAGAATATCTATTTATTAGGTACCAGAAAGATGTACTCTTCTTTAGGCAGAGATATTACACAGCACCTATGTCTGTGAATAAATTGAAAGCTTTCAATGCTCTGATTCTCAAATTATCTGTCCATCTGCACAGTGGTAATCATTTTACATCAGCTTGTCTTTTTTATTTAATTACAGCTGAGCAACTGGAACCCCTGGAATATTTACAGCCGTGATTTTATGCTGTGGGTCTCTCATTTCCTTCTTTTGTCCTTTATTTTACTGCTGATCACTTAGTCCTTCACCCACTATGAGCTGTATCCACTCTTGGTAACTCTTAGCAATTGCCATAAAGCATACTTGCTTGCCATGCTTAGGTCTTAGTACCATGGAGGATTAATTTTTCAGTAGTCTTCTTTTATTGCCACAATAAAATAGGGAAAAGTGGATAATAAGTATAATCCCCTTTGAATTTAGAACACTGGCAAGGTTACCAGAAAACTTTCAGATTTCCAAGTTATTAACGTAGCAGTTGTGAGACTGGCTATGGTAATGGAGAAACTTTATAGACTGTGGTGGCTGTACATCCCAACACTGGAGAGCTTGGAATACAGCTTGAAAGTTTTGCAGCCAGCTATGTGTTCTGTAAATGCATCACAGTAGAGTATCACAGTCTGTAAAGTATTGTATTTAAAGCTTCTATCTGCCACTAAGTACAAAAATGTTTCCTCAGGAAATGTAGCTGGTTATTATTGTGGGAATACGGTGGTCACTGAGGTGACATTATGTAGGAACTTTTCAATGCAGATCAATACTGGCAATTCATTTGGATCCATATGAGATTTCCAGTGTTAGTCCATTAATGTTGAAAAAGAGTAGTAGAAGACAGGATGTAGAAACAGAAGTGAAAGGAAGACAATGATAAAAGCAAACAAACTGCTATATATTAACATGGAAAAGAAGGAGGAGGCAAACCTGCTTACAATGTATAATTTACTTATATACGTGGTAGGCTACCAAAGAATGGTCCTGATGTTAAAACAGAAGGTATATGCTGAGTTGTCTGATGTGAAAATGATCCTGGGTGAGATCCTTAAAGCAATTTTGACTACAAGTTTGGCATATACACTGGTGAAGTAGCTAGACATAATTTTAAAACAAAAATGTGAAATGAAAAAAAAAAAAAAATCCTCCCTCTGCAGTGAGATATACCCCTACATCTTTTTACTATATGGAAGACACATGTAATCACCTTTCATAGTGTTATAGGTTAATTCCAGCAAGCATTACAGCAAATGGAAATAGGAATTATCTACTGTACAAAAGACACTGTAGCAAGAACCAGGGGCTAAAAGCAAAAGCATGTCATTATCATCCTGAAATCCCTGGATTCTTTGTGTTACTTACTATAACTTCATTGTAGGCAGATGATTCATATTTAATAGGCTTTCACAATTCTCATAAAAATGGTGGGTTATGTCTTGCTCACCTTTCTACTGCCCGAATATTTGTGAACCTAACTAATACAGAGCTTAAAAGTATGGACCCTTTCTGTAGGCACAATAAGGAATTTAAAATACTAAGAAAATAAGATGTATCAATATGTTTTATCTTAAGCTGGTCATTAAAATTTAATAATTATCTTATATGGTTGTTCATATCTATGAGGAAACAGCCTTTAAAATGATCACCCAAATAAGCAATGTAGCAAGGATAGTACAGCAATGGAAGGTCACCGATACCAAAATTGGCCAGACAGAAACTTTCTAACACAGTTTTGAGTATTAGAAAGCAGTCATTCATTATTGCAGCATGCTGGTCGCTCGGAGGGTCCTTCCTCTAATCAAGTGTCCCAAGTGTCAGGAAAACAGACTTTTATCTTACACACTGATTGCATGGTCACTAGCTATCCCTGCTTACTTGATGCATATATACTGCTTTATTTCACATAGTCACACCCCTTATTGGAAGTCCTTATATGATTCTTTGGAGTCTTCTCTGGTGGTTTCAACATCTGCTGCCTTTTTTAGGTGGCTGTTCCTTGACCCCCTCTTTTGAATAAGCACCATATTGTTGTTTTTCAGAATTCGTGCCTCGTCAGCCTTGCAAAGCTGAGCTGGCATCCTTGTATTTTGTATCACTTCCTTTTTGTCAGCCTTATCTGCTCCTCCAAGGCTGCATTTTTCCCTTTGTTAGATAAGAATAAAAAAGTATTATATTGTTTTACTATCCTTATCACACAGACCTCCTGCTAAGGAGAAACTATGTTTCTCTTTTTCATGTGATGTGGCAAAGTGTTCATCACTTCTTATGACTTCTGATTTTTAGAGAACTTAAAGCAGTTTTAAACCATTTAGTTAATCTATTAAAATAATGAAGTGTTAATTGATGAAAACAATGAAGTTTAATTTCCCTTATTAAACCAGTTATGGAAGATGACAGAATTATATAAAGTTGGAGGATGGAAACCATGATAGGAAGTTGGAAGACTATTTAAAAAACCCTAGAATTCCACCCCTTTCTCTTGACCTTATTTCCCTGACTATCAAAGGAATATTTACTGTTAATTTCAACAGAGGACAAATAATTTAAAAATATATCATTGATCAATTCAGTGAAATCTCGACTACATCCAGAACTGGTTAGTAATAAATCAGGAAGAACAGAATTACATTTTCACTCCAAGTGAAAATAATCTTCAGATGGGTTTAGAATTAGTGCAGCACTGTTGAATTAATTACCCACCTTTCTGTTTTAAGGTCCATTATGCTTAGTGGTAATTGGAAAAATATGTAGAAACATGGAAATCACAGGAATTCAAGTGACTCCTGATCACTTTAATCTCCTAAATATTTTTCAAGTGTTATTTCAGCTGATGGAAAGATTATAGCACTCCTACTCCTTCATGGAAATTTCTGATAGGCTGTTTTGTACACACCTTGAAGTAGCCAGACTAGTTATAGGACTTTGATAAAATCCAATTGGGTGCAGATTATTTTTGATGCACAGTTTTGTGAACAGAGAAACTGCTATTTTGTGAACTGTTACAATGAGACACTGCCTTGTCTGTGACGCACATAAGTCATGGAGCAACTTTAAAAATATGAACAAAACAAAACCAACCTCGACAGCTTTGCAGAATATAGAGTGTTTCAGTCACGGTACAGTGGACTCTTGCCTATATTTCGTTGCTTTCAAGGACTATGACTATGAAGCATAAAGCAGTGACAGTAGTCACTTTCCATCTTGTTAGTGTAACTCATCATTACATGAGAGAGCAGCAGCACTTCCTCCTGTAATGAGCAGCTGGGAGGGATTCTTTGCAGTACTGCAGTGGTACACAGGGCTGACATTGACTGTGCCTCCCCTTCATGGCATCTGAGGAAGGCTGTATGGGAGCACTTGAAAGAGCCTGTGAACTTGTCCATTTTCTATAAGATAACGGAAACTCTCCAACACATAGGAGCTGTTTAAAACAAGGTCAATACTCCGCAGAAGTAGCAGCTTAAAAGAAATATTTTATGACTACACACAACACTTAAAATATTAAAAATATCTTCTTACTTTTTTTGAGAACTGTGAAATTTTAAGGAAGAAAAATCTATCGTGTCAAGGTAAGTAAAAGATATGTGAATTATTAGGACTGGATATGTAAAACCAGCTTTGACTTTAATCCCAAATGTTTGCAAAAGAAAAAGAAAATGTTATTTTTCTTTCCATTGAAAGAGATTTTTCTCTTAAAGTCTTCATGTTTTTCAAAGAATTTTGGTATTTTCCACTCCATTAAGAACAGCCGATAAATAACACCTTCATACTGAAATATTAATACGGTTGTATATATGTAATTAATTGTTGGAACAATAACTGTTAGGACTCTGAAAATTGACTTGGTGTCAATTCAATACTTGAATAGGAACATTAAGCATTACTTAAACTGCAGGTACAAGCTATCAGATGCACAGTCTATGCAACTGAATATACCTGCTACCTCCTGAGGAAAGCATTTTTTTTAAATGTGTCTTATTCCATAAGAGTTTAGTAAAGGGAGGTATCTAACCTCCTATAAAATGCAGAAAAGTGAAGAAACACAAACGATAATTCACTTGAACCGTTATATTTAGACAAATGTTTTTATTTCAAAATCACCTACAAAACTGCAGTATCAAATAGAATATTCTGAGTCCAACCCCTGGTCCTGCACAGGATTCTCCATGAGTCACACCATGTCTCTGAGAGTGTTATCCAAAGGGCCCTTGAACTCTCTCAGGCTGGTGCTGTGGCCACTTCCCTGAGCAGCTGTTCCAGTGCTCAGCCACCCTCTGGGTGAAGAACCTTTTCCTGATACCCAACCTAAACCTCCCCTGACACAACTTCAGGCCATTCCCTCGGGTCCTGTCACTGGTGACCACAGAGAAGAGATCAGGGCCTGCCTCTCCTCTTCCTCTCACAAGAAATTTGTAGACTACAGTGAGGTCAAATGACCTCAGCTGCTCCTCATACAGTTTCTCTTC
The DNA here is from genome assembly GCA_013397865.1 of Struthidea cinerea. NCBI lineage: Eukaryota > Metazoa > Chordata > Aves > Passeriformes > Corcoracidae > Struthidea > Struthidea cinerea. Next base: position 104,434 of record VZTI01004189.1, read on the forward strand.
TAGGTCTTGCACTGCAGTCATAGCCCTTCTTTGGATGGTCTTTAACTGTTTTATGTACTTCATATGTCATGACACCTAAAACTGCACAAAACTGTCCTCCTTCTATATTCTACTTGCCAGATTATTGTGTGTTTATAACCTGTGGGATGTATTAGATGTATAGAGGGACTATATTTCCCTCTAGTAATTTACCTTGCAAATTTTTATAAACTCATTCTTTATATCTCTGCATTTTGAATCACAAAGGTTTACTTTTCTCTTAATTTGCTGTAAAGGACAAATAAGCCCAAAGGAACCAAATCTACAATGATTATGTTAGTTTTATATTTTGGTATTTCTGCCTTATTTTTGGACTATATGATGCCCCAACGACTTTGCATTCTTCACTCTAACTTGAAGTATATTGGGAATTCACAGTTAAAACCTGCAAAGTCTTTATTTTCAGAATTAAATAATGAGTAATTAAGTACTATTGAGTGGGCTTACGCCACTTTCACAAGATATATTGGCATGGATTCTAGACTTCCTGTATTTATAGGCCTTACTGTATATTGCATTTCTTTGTTGTTCTAAAGACTTCTTAAAGTCTTTAGAATTGTTCCACTGAAGTAGCCATGTTTTTTCAATATGCCTTGGTGGTATCATAAAAATTCAGATATTAAATGTACATTTCAACAGAAAAATTAGACATATTTTAAAATAAATAGTCTGTGTGAGGAAAAAATTACCATGCAAATAGAATGTAAATAGACAGAAGGGAGAAAGGAACTATGGTAGATTGAGCTTATAAAATAGAAAAAGTAGGTCACAGAGAGCGAAAAAAATAGACACTGGCTTTATCTGATAGGCAATCTTATAATTTATTTAGTTTATAATTTATTTACAACAACATTCATGCATCAAAGATGGTATAGACTTGTTAAAAAATGGATGGAGAGTTGATCTGCTTGCACTCCAGAAACTGTGTTATAAGATCATTTGAATATCTTAATCATAACATCAGCTGCTCTGTTGTGATCTATGAAAAAAAGAACCTTAGCAGTAAGTAGGGAAAAGTGAGTTGACATGATGTGGGAAAGGGACGTTCCACTGAGCTGCCGTGTCCCTTGGATCACTTTTTGATTCTGAGCAGCATTACTGACCAGTGACAAAGTTACAAATTACATGTACCAGAAAATAATCAAATCGTTGCCAGATGTTTTCTTCTATACCAAGCCTATGTTATTACAAACATATTTAGATTTTTTTATAATGTTGCTTTCCTGGACCTTAGTTCAGCCAAGCACTTTAAGCAGACACAAATCACTTTTGATGTCAAGAGTACCTGATTATATGCTAGCAATTAAGTATATACTTAAACGTTTTTCCTGGCTAAGGATTGTGTCATTGTCTGTGGTAGGAAAGATATGAATGCAGATAACCCTGAAATGAAGTTCCAAATTTTAAGTGTATCAGATGACTGCAATTTTTATCTTTTCATTAAAATTTCCATTTTAATTTTAAGTCTGATTTACCTGAAGTGTTCTAATGTCCACAAAACACACAATTGTGGTCACAAGTCAAATTATAGTGCTCTATTAAGCAGTCAAGAATTTGCTTCATCAGAATGTTTCTGGAATAAAATTAGAAGGAGACACACTTTCAATAAAGAGAGATTGTTGTAGTGAAAAAATGTTACTAAAATGTATTATTTTTTATATATTGAAATTGAAGATATTTGAGTCAAATATAAGATTCCTAAACTTATTACTGCTATTTGATTCCAATCATAGTTACATTCCTTGTAAATAGCTTGAAAGTTACATTGCAGTGCTTGGCCAGTAAACAGGAAATAAACAATAAACAAGAAATAATAATGTGATGTTTTTCCAAAAATATCAAACAATTTCTTTCAATTTTAACATATTCTGTGCTATTTTTAAAATAAATGGTAGCTAAGATGCAGGAAATCATATCCATTTCCTTTTTGGTGCAGCCAAAAAGCTGCAGTAGCAACACCATAGCTTGTCATCAGTCAAATTGCTCTTCTAAATCTGGCTGCTTATCTGGAATCAGTTTGCAGTTGCTTAGTCCTTTGATTACTATTCTCAGCACCAAGGAAAACAAAGAAATTAACATTATTCTTATTTGATGCCTTGTGTAAAAGGAACACCCAGACTGGAATCTTCATGTTGAGAGGAAAAAGGGGGCCATTCAGGAAAAAACAGATGGGGAAGACACAAGCAAACTGTCCTAGCCAAATCTGCATCTTCCCTAGTGAAGTATCTTTCAGACTGTTATTGAAAACTTTTTTTTAGATTAGCAGGGAATTTTAAATGTAGCAATCTGATACATAAAGTGATAATGAAATCCAGTCCAGAGCACCACACAGACTACTAAGCTTAGTCTTTCTTCGAAAGGATTATTCGTCAAGAAAGATCTAACACTTAATGTGTGGTCTGAACAGTAATAGGATCTGACAATGTGTTAAAAACCAAACATTTATTGAGGCAGTAAGAAAGATGAGCTACAATGCACCCCTACAGTGATCAATGACAGGAAACACGAAATTGTAAGTGATGCCATGGCTCTGGTGGACTGACAGGGACACTTAAAGTCTGGGGCCATTTGACACCAACAGTCAATCAGCAAAAATTTTTTGAATGCAGGTAGGAGTTGTGCAGCCTCTCGGCTCTACCAAAAGTAGTGTGATTAAAGAATTGTTTGTACCTTACATGAGTAATGTGGGCAGCATCTTGTCTCTGTCGACAATGTCAGTCGGTGGACTGGGTGTCAGAAGAACTGTGTTGGCCGTCTGTCTATGCTGCTGACACTGATCCAGGAAGGGTTTGGGAGGACAGGGTGTCATGACGTTAGATGTTACACATTGTTAATACAATATCTATGTGTGCTCCATGGCTTCGCTTGAACGGCTTATATATTTCGTTGCTTATCCTCATTGAAGTTATACAGAGATACATGCGTAAATCGTGTTACTGAATATCAGAGCTCTGCTTTCACGATAAGGAATCAGACCTATCCATTTTACTTCAATTATTTTCTCATTCAATTACTGACTGGCAAGGAAAATAGTTTTCATTATTTATAGAAGGGAGACTTGCATCTGCCTTCAGGTGTAACTTGTTGAAACAAAAGAGAAAACATAAAGGTTACAGTGCTGAATGCTTCCTTGCTCTCCATAGTACGTGTTTTATTCTGATTGATTTGTCTTCCACAACATGCACACACAGGGATTGGCTCTCTTTATCGAGGCATCTTCATTAAAGTTTCTCATTTTAAGCTAGTTTACTCCAGCAGGATACAATCACAACTCTTTCACATACATTGCTGCTGTTTCAAATGATTTCACACGGCTTACCCTTTCAATAATTGTAAATTATAAATTAAACCTAATAGATGTTGAACTTCACTCTTTTTCTCATTACTTTCTCAGACAACAGCCTACAATATTTTTCATTAAAAATAATTGGTTGGGAATCTTGTTTTTATGATCATCTTAGTATTTTATCCATATTTTCAGCATAACACATTTTGTGCATTTCTTTTTCACCATAGCATAAATTTTTTACTTTTGTTTGGCATTTGCTGTACTACTTCTTACTACAGGATTGTTTTTCTATGCCTTCCCACACCCTGTATATTACTACTACTGGTGTGTAAAATAATCCCTTCCATTGTTTTTTGTTCCTCATATCAGTCAGAGAAGCTCCTTTAGGATTATACATTTCTCACAGACCCTTTTCTCCCTTTTTTTCTGTGTTTAAAAGATCAGCAGTTGTGATTATCCACTAATAGCTGACAAAGTTAGAACAACTTGCGTAATTTATAGAAAGATGCAACACCCAGGACCGTCTCACTTAAATTTCAAAACTGGGATTGGGAGAGAGTGGTAACTTTATGTTATTTCAATTTATTATTCATTCATTATTTATTTTCAAAGTATTTCAATTTCAATAGTTTAGGTGTATGAGAAATTGAAAGCATACACTTTTAGCTTATTATTTTAAAGTTTGTGAAAAATCTATCCCAACAGATGCAAATGCTTTAATTGAATTTTAAAATCTGATTGTTTGGGTTTATAATTTTAAACAAAGAATGCAAATTTTTTATACCCAAAAATGAAATAAAGTAAGCTAAATATTTTTTTCTTATAGTTAAAAGCAAAAAGGCACACAAACAGATAATCTTCTGCAAATATTCTCTTCATTTTTAAAATCATTCATTTTACTCGTGCATTTATTTTAGCAGTGTACTAAAAAAAATCTAAACAATTATTTTCATTCTCTAAAAGTCATCCCTCAGACACATACACATTATTTTTTCATCTTTATTGTACTTAAAAGGTTTGTTGCCTCCTTCTTGTTCGATTATTTGTAATTAAGCTACATAGTTCTAAAACCACAACAGAAGTACTGAATAACTGCAATAAATGTTTCCTCCTCAAACCTTAGACAGGAAAAAAGGTCTTGTATTAGCTTAAGTTCTTCATATCAAATAATTAAAGATTTTTCGCAATATAGAAAATATTCCTTAGTCTGCCAAAGCTTACATACAATGGATAACATATACACAATGAATAATTAACTTCTAGGTGTTTGAGTAATCATGACATTGATACATTTGCTCCAAATCATAGTGATTAGGAATCCTAAATCTGAAAATGTTTTTTAATATTACTGCCAAGTACTAAGTTGTTCTCAACACGGAACCCGTAAAGAAATTAATGAAAATAACAGATTTTTAAGGTAATATGAAAAAAAAAGGCCATAGTTGTCACTGCACTGACTTAAATATTCCAAAATTAAAATGAAAACCCAATTCTGACAGTAAATGAAAAGCAGGGAAGAATTGAGACAGGAGTATGCTACGAGAGTAAATTTACCAAGATTTGCATCTTTATCTTTAGGTTTTATGTGTTGGTATTTGAATAAATGTGCAGATATGCATTTAAATGCTTGCTAATTTACTTGACTTTTTCCTGCACAGATATTTTTAGATTTAATTAATTATTTTATTTATTTACTTATGCTTCACTTTATCCTTTCAGCATGAGATGCCTTAGATAACTCTAGATATCTCCTTGATATCTTGCAATATTTGCAGTGCTCATAACTCCTGTAGATTAGGCATTAAGCCCTGGACAGTTGAAGTTATAGTTGCCTTATGTTGAGTAGATCAAAATTCAGGGTGCCAAATCATAAAGATAATTTAAAAAAACATATTTTCAATACACAAACCATTGGGTTTCCTGACCAGTCAGGAAAAGCCAAAGGTTTTGCTAATGAAATATTGATTGTTGCCAGTCCTATGACAGTGGCATCACTTAGGACAGTGTAAATAAGCAGCAGCTCCAGGGTCAAACTCACCAATATTGAAACACGGATGTCACAGCCATTGATCTGGGACTCATTAGGGTGCAGACTGAACATTACTCTGCAATCGTGCTAGTGAGATGGATCACCATTTGCAGATGGAACATGCAGAGAGATTTTACTGTCTTTTCCTGAGAAACGTATGCGGTTTTCCAACAACAGGGAGATTTGTGGGTACACAAATCAAATCTGTTATGGAAAGGACATTTGTCTTGGAGCTTCGAGTTTCTTTCACGGACTCTTTAATGATAAACCCTGAAGCAAGATCGAGGCAATGTGGTTACATTTTCTATCTGCAAAGCTAGAAATTGTAGCACAAAGATGAGATTTGGGTAGACTATGCACCTTTCCATAATAGCTTTTAGGATACTGTTTCTGTGGCATGAGGGCTTTCAAGAATTCGCAGGTAGGGTAACTCCTGAATGCCCAAAGGTTATTGAAGAAAGTTAGGCTTATTACCTTATTCCTACTGATTACACAAAAAGAAAATGGTCCCAGAGTACTCTGAAAGAATGTAGGGATGCACAAGTCAAAATATTGCAAACCAGTCCTCTGAGAAACCTGTAAGAGGGAAGAAATATTGAAGATTAGCCAAAAGGCAAAACCTAAATGACAGTCTCAGTGGGGACAGGAATTCACTAGCAGGATGGCCCGTATCTCTTACAAGGGACACAGCAGACTACACGTTAACTTCTAATTTGGATAAACATTATGAGGGAAGAAGCCTTTACATCATCAAGTCAATTGAATATTCACCTTTCTCAGAATACTCCTGAATTTGTGGCACTTCCAAATTATTTTTTTTTCTTTCTGATACAGCTCATAGCTCCTTACAAACATGCCACAGATAGCCTGGGGGAGTTCTTTATTGAATCTTTGACTACAGAAAACAATTCATTCCCAATGGAAAAAAGTAATAGCCTGCCTGATGTTCAAGCAATGCACTTCTGCAAGAAAGCCAAATTTCGACTGCTGTATTTCAACCTACAATGTTCAAACCTATTACGCTGGAACTGATACAAAATACTCAATTATTCATTTCTATACAATCCTTATGGTTTTGGAGTTTTTAGTCTTTAACTTAAACTATGGTAACGAGTCTCATGATGACTAATTGAAACTAATTACGTCTCAGAACAAATTAAAGAGGGCAATTTGGGAGGGGGAAATAAAAAAATAAATTGCTTCTGTAGAATATGTGAGTGGGTGTATTGTGCCTGAGCAGCTGTGTTGCTAAGTACTGTGAATGCACTCTGTGATCTTACATTTCTAAAAATTCTGAACAACATACTTACACATGTAATTGGAGACTTATTCTTCTGCATGAAGTTCAGGATTAATACACAGTTGTTTTGGTGTTCCATCATGAATTCATTTAATTTAATCATTGCTTTCATGAACGGAACACTGGAAAGCAATAAAACTCTGCAAATGTTAAAAAAAAAACCCCAAAAACAACAACAACAACAAAAAAACCAAACCAAAAACCAAAAAATACCACCCCAAAAACCAAAAAATACCACCCCAAAAAACCACCAAAAAAAACCCACAAAAAATTTAAGGATGTGGGTAGATGATTTCAATAAAAATAAATTTTTCAATTCCTTTTTTTTTTCGGAAAAGGTAATCAAGCACTTCAAAGTCTTCCTATTGTCTTTTCTCCTGATCTGTTCTAAAAGTGACTCTTTTTTTTTGGTCTCTGATACTGATTTTTATAGATATATAGGTATATTTAAAAGGTATCACTCTTCAGTTGAATATCTGCCTGAATGACAAGATTAATGAAAAGACTCTAAATCATGTGCAATCATCCCAAATTTATGAGACATTCATAAATAATCATGTTTTTCTTTAAAATTAATAATGAAAATGATGAAACTGGAATGAAAGCCCAAGTGTAATAGTACTTTACTGGGGATTTTTATTTTATTTTAGATCAAATTCCATATTTTTACACATACATCACTAGAAAATACCTCCTACCTAACATTATCACAGAGCAAATTTTAAAATAACAAGCTTGACAGTTAAGAAATGAGCATCTAAATTTTTAATGTCAACACAGTCTAATCAAGCAAACCAGAAAACAAAATACAGAATTATTGGAAAAAGAGGTGGATTTTTTTTTTCTTATTGTATGCCTGCTTATCTTCACTGATTTTTTTAAGCAAAATTTTTTTATATACTCTTCATTTATTTTATATTCCATGACAGCATAGACCACTGGCAGCAAAAATCAAAAGAAGCTCTGTTTTCAGCTAGATTTATCGAATTCATAATTTGCTAAATCCTATTAATTTTGCATAGGAACCTTTTATATCTCTTATGCATGGGCATGTTAAGACCAAGTTTTCTGTCTTGTCTGCTCTTTTCAAATGACAAAAGATGCTCCAGCTCTATGTTTTTTTAGGTAGGCTGTTTTTACACTTCATTATCTCTTTCAGCACAGCTTGTGCTTATACAGAATACTGCCATTGGGACTCAAGTATTTCTTCTCAAGTGTCTTCAGCATTCTTTTATCTTTGTATCTTCATACTTTTCAGGTTCTTAATCCTTCAACTCCAAATTGTTCATGACAGTATAAAATCAAATGGGATGTGTTCACAATCACTATATCTTATATAGTTTTGGTTCAACATTGAAATAATAGATGTGAAATAGTATAGAAGCTATTTCATACATTTTAAACAAATATTTTTATTATTTTAATCATAAAATTTTATCAAATACCACTGATACTACTGAAATTGACAATACTACACTTCAAAATATTCAACTCAGATTGGGAATCAAGAGGTACACAAAGCTTTACAAGTCCTGTCTTATTAGGATTGTATTTTATAAAAGTGAGGGTCATTGTGGTTACTCAGGCTCATGTATTTACTTTAGTGGAACCCAGGTACAAAAACACATGTGACATTCATGCAATATGACTACAGAGTTGTACCAAATTCATCAGGAATTAATTTATTCTTATAGTTACCTCTCAATGTCAATCCAAAGAAGATTCTTACTTCTCAATAGATCATACTCATATATACTTGGTGTTAATGAAAACCCCTAAGGACCCCTATGGCACTGCACAGTTTCTGCTGTTGTTGCATACTCCCTTCCATTTGAATGTTCCTTTTTGAAGAGGTGCTTGACTTTATAATAACAATCATTTGTTAGTATGTGCATGCACATATTTTACAGCTAAGCTTTAATCACTTTCGAGGCTATGTTTTTGTTTACTAGTATTCAGAAATTAATCACTGCTGGTTCATTGTTAAGAGAAAAATGAGGCATTGATGAAGTGGCAACAATTTGTGTTCTGTGTATAAAAATCAGTTTATGCAGAACTAAATCAAGGACTTAAAAGATATTATTCAGACAAGCTCCTTTCCTACTTTGCATTGCAAATGGTGGTGGTTAAAGGTACAGTAATTATCTCTTGGTAATACCAAAAGAGGGGAACACTTTAATAAATATCTGAAAAACTGTTAATCTATCTGCATGAATAGACCTAGTGCAATTTCTTCAAGAAATACTGACTGAACAAGGCAGCTCTGATTTCCACATTTTTTTACTGTGATTATAAGTGAACGATACTCTGTCTTCTGTGAGAGAAGCGACAGTTAAAAGCTTCTGTTCCATTTGGCTGGGCAGTAGGGTTGTGTATATAGAAGAGTTTAAACTTCATATACTTAATGCTGGTAATATTAAATCAGGACAAGAGATATTTGTGTTAGAAAGGAAGAAGACAGACGTAAGTGTTGGTCTTTATCTGCTTCAGAATTTATACGTTTCAAATATGTCATAAGCAGAAAAGAAGAAGAAGAAGTAGAAGAAGAAAAAGAAGAAGAAGAAAATCTCTGAATGTAATTCTCAGAACAGTCACTTCAGAAAATCAGAAAATTGATTCCTCCTTCAAATTCTATAGCACTACTGTTCCAGCAGGGTCAAACAAAAATGTTTGGAAATCAATTTTGTTTATTAAATAAAGCAAAAAGTCCTCTCAGCCAGTTTGTCTTTTCATTGTCCTAGAAGCATGTCCCAGAAGCCTGCAGTCAGCTGTCTTCTGGAGGTAGCACTGGAGATAAAGATCTTGAGTACGTTTTAACAATAAAAAGCCAGGGGAAAACATAAAATTGAGAGGAGACAGAGACAGTAGTGAAATAAAATAATAAAAAAAAAAAATCTGGAAGATTCTGGCTAGTTCAAGAGATTTTTTTGCAGACTGCACACCTGAATAATTGTGTATGTGGTGTTGCTACTATTGTTTGCTCCCAGAAAGTAGTCTAAGAATTTTGTCTCGTTTTCTACTGGGATTGGGAGCACCTTTATCTCTCATTAGCTCGTACCCTTTCCTGGATGTCCCTCTAGAATCTGCACCAAGCTGAACATAACTTTGCTCCCTTAAATAAACTATTTATGAGAGTCAGGCATTCTAGCTTCCAGTGACAGAGGATGCTAGGTGAATTAGTCACTACATCTTCCATCTGTTTATCCTGCATCAGTGTTTCTATGCCAGATATTTTTGTAACGGAGACAGAATAACAGTTCCATAATTGTATCTTTCATTATCCCCTGAGCAGGGAAGTAAACAGACTAATTACATGGAAGAAAAGTGTAATACTCAACTGGACAATTTCTTTAATTTTTAATGTTAATTTACACTAAGTGAAGAATTAAACAATAATAATAATTGAAAAAGCCTATAATCAATCCCCTCCCCCCAAACCTTAAGAAAACCCACCTGCTCCTAAAAAACACCCAGAAAAAAAAGCTATGACATTCTAGAGCTGACATTAGCTTATTTTCAACAATATTCCTTAGAATCTTTCCCTAAAAGTCTGGTGACTCCATCAGTATGGTAATAGACTACTTGCTTCTGCCTGAACCCACAAGTAGTAGCAGAATTCATTGTACCCACAGGTAATTTTCCTCTTCTACCTGCACTTACAAGAAAGCAGTATTTCACCACATTTGCAGCACATTCATCATTTTTCACAAAATCACTTCAGGATTATACCCCTCCATGCAGTAAAATAAAAAATGCTCCACTCTCAAGGCTGTTGGATAGATAGATAAGAATCCTGATTAGAGAACGGCAAGGTGGAATACAAGGGGTCATTTAGGTGGGGACTATATGACTGCTGAGGGCTGTCACAGGGATCAGTGCCCTGTTGGAGTGAACACTGTAGATACAGGTATAGCATGACATTTTCTCCAGCTGAATTTGCAACCTAAATGGACAAAGTATAAAGTGAACGTAAGGGTAATGCCCTGGTTTTGTTTCCTTCTTAAAATAACTTCCCATACTAGTTCCTGTGGAACTGAGCTCATGCTCCAGATCTTGCCTAACACAGGATCTGCAATTCTGTCTGATCCTCGTGGGAGGGACTGTGTGGGAAGAGAATACCATTATGATCTTTTTCTCTTCTTTGGTAGCAATGCCAGTCAGCGTCTGGCCCTGGGCCTGTTCTGAGGGAAGAACAGCCTTGGGATCTGGCTTGCTAAAATCATTAGTCTTCTTGGTCATATTCCATACATATCTGTAAAGTAAAACTGATGAAAATTCTGTAGATTTTCTTGCCAGGATGCCATGGGAATATCTGGGGGCATTTTGAAGTTACGTAATGAAAAACGCTGCAGGGGGAACAGATAAATTGTGAGCAAGAAGGCAATAGTGCTCTGTTAGCTGTAGTCAAGTGACTCAGCTGTGCTGGTTTTTCTTTTTTACTGGGTAACTAAAGCAATAAGATCCATATGAAAAAACAGAGACCTAAAAACAGAGTCACAACAGTGTTTTACAGCTGTCTTGAACTTGCTTGGACTTCAAATAGTGTTGTAATTCACTGTTTGCCTGTCACAGTGCAGAGAGAACCATCTGGTTGTAATTAGTAGCTATATGTGCTTCCGTTACTAATAATAGTCCGAGGTGTCTTAAAGGGCTTTGTGGTTTTAGTTCACAACTGTCCAGATTTATCTCTGGTGAAAGACCTCTGCTCCTTATTCGTCTCTTTGTTTTGGTGAGTCATACCACAGAATAAATGAACAAGCAGAAACACGCTATAATTGATTCAATTACTGCTTCAGAATCTACAGGACAGTACATGCGCTCACATGTGAGAATATACATGAATAACTACAGATTTACAAATAAAATACACAGTTCTGTATTTATACTTATGTATAAAAGGATGTAACACGGAACTTAATAGAGGAAAAAATGATGGCACTTTGGCACTTCGGCCAGCGGGATCTAATGAAAACAAAATAGGCTGGTTTAGAATTAATGTTTCGCAACAACAGAGTGATGTGGAAATGGGACTTACAGTGAATAAGGTGTAACTAAAAAGCATGCAATAAATTTAGTTTTACTAATGAAATAAACATGGCAAGTGGGAAGGGCATTCAAAAGCTGGTTAATAAATACCAGAATGAATACGATCTCTGTGGAGCATTAACAGATGATTTAAGGCAGTAGAGAACTGAAAGTTTTCTAAGTTAAAATAGGGAGATGGACCTTTTAAAATTTCCTCTACGTTTTAAAATCAAGGAAGTCTATATAGACCTTTTTAAAATTCCTATACTCTTTAAGATCGAAGAAGCCTATGTAGCCCTTGCTAAAATACGAATACTTTTTAAAATCAAAGTTTATCTAGATAATGAAAGTTAAGGCTATGAGAATCACATGGAAGAAGTAAGAAAGAATCTAAAGTTGGGTACCAGTTGAATTGCTCCTGGCAGTGCAATGGTGTGTCAGTGATAGACCACGCAGGTCTGTTTGTTTTTCTGCAAATGCTTATGCCGCTGTGCTTCCATAAATGTTTTGACCTTACTGACACATAAAGTTTCCCCCACCTTTGTCTCTTCTCCATTTCCTCTTGAAAGTCTATGACCTTGACTCAAAGCTATGCTTCCCTCAAGGACTATAGCAATTATGTTTATTGGAAAAAGGAAAGGGAAAGGTTTTGAGAAGACAAAGAAAAAATATCCAACAACCAAACCAAAACCAGATGGAACAGACCACTGCAGCATATCTCAATTCATTTCACTGAAATGAATAAAGGCCTTACTGCCTTCATGCTCATAGCTTTATTGAGAGTGAGTTTCATATATTGAGCTGTCTTGTCAATTGCTAGTAGAAGATAATTTCTTAAATATGCCTGTATTAATTGTTCTTCAATTTTAACTCTTAATAGGTTCAGCATCCAGCCTGATGTGATACTGGAACTTGAATTCCAGAAGACTAAAGCTGTATAATAATTTCAGCTTTTTTTCTGTGTTGGACAAACTGAAAACTTTTTGCAGATGATTTTGTACTTAGACTTCTTTGAGATGAATGAGAAATGAGAAAAAGAGCGTATTCTAAACTCACTGTTTGTTACTCTTTCAGTTAACAAAAATAAAAACTTTTGAAATGATGGAAAATTTTTCCATCACTGGATGGAAAAAGTAAAAATGCAACATTTAATAACAGAGGCTGAAATTCCTCTGATATCTCTTTTCTGTTTCCTTATGCCAAGCATCTGACCTTCATAATACATCGTTAGATCGAAATAAATTTATTTATAAAATAAATTTATTTCAGAAACTTCTGTTTCTGAAATAGGGAAATACAAAACTGGTTGGTGTTCAAGACCTTGTTGTCATGGCCTCTGCATGCTGATGCCAGCATCCTTAAGCATGTACAACAGTTAAAGGTAAATCAGCAACTGAAATCCCATTCCTTCCTTCTCAGTTTGACCATGTCAGAGCTTCTACTGAAATCTGCTATTTCAGTCATCTTCTTTACTGTATCACTGAGCCTTTCCTTAAAAGACATGAAAGGCTCTGTTCCTTCTATGTGTTTTTCTTGTTGACTCTAGCATTGTACTATTCTCAGCCCAGTACTATTCGTCTTTATATTCACTTGTCATTACCTGCCAATGAATACCAGGAGTGTTACCAAGTCAGATGCCTTGTACACGTTGACACGGTCTGCAAGGTGGCTGGCCTCATTCCACTCAGGATTCATTCTGTGTTGTTGACAAGAAATTACATGACTAAGGATACTTTCTGGTTTCATTACATTAACAATTTAATGAGAACTTAAGGAGTTATGGATTTCCTAACCACTGATTATCTCTCACTGACTGCAGCTTCATCAAATGAGACCTTAGTGCTCTGTCTTTACAGAAATGATTCAGACCAAAAAAGGTAACAAAAAATAAAAAAGGTTAATTGAATTAGTGAAATGGAATACATAATGTGACATTATGTAAAACTAGCTATTCCTGTTCAGGTTTTCTAAGATGGTTTGTTTTTAGTTGATTTTTAATATGTTTGGTTGGTTGGTTGGTTGGTTGGTTTGGTTTGGTTTTGGGTTTTTTGGTTGTAGTTATAAAATTTTGAACAGCCAGTTACACTCTGAGACCTTTGATGAGACTTTCAGACAACTCATTTTAAGCTGGTATTTATATGCTTCTCAGCCTTCCTTCCTGTGCTGTTCTAATTTTTAGCTTTCTTGTCTCATATCCAAGAGCAGTAGCACAAATGAGCTTTACAAAATAAAGAATCTCTATTTCCTGGCACTCAAGGAAGCCAGAACCCCTTAGCTCTTTTTTATAAACATTTTTAAAGATACTCCATTTACATGCAGATATTTGAACGTTCACTGCATCGGAGTAAAAAATACATTCTTTTTCCTTATAGCATCAAAGGAAACCAGAGGGTTATCCATGGACTTTTCTCGAGATCAAACTTGAACACTCACTTCCAAAAGGGCTTTATAATTAGAAAAGCATACCCATATAATTTAAGACAAGGAAGTCGGGTATATGTTTCAAGTAAATTTAATTTTCATTTTGACTATAGTAGGAAAGGTACTTTCACATCCATGTAAAGTGAAGGGAAATGGGATAATTTATTTATTAGGGGGAAAAAAAGACAGCATTTGGCCTTCCTTTAAGTGATATATCAGCACATACTGTAAGAAAAACATGAATGTCTTTGAATATTTCTTTTTTGTCAGAGATACTTGGCCTGCTTTTCTATTATTGTATCTGGATGAAGGAACAACTTAACTAAAGCCAGTGAAGTTGCAGTGGCTTTGTTAAAGGGACATTGCAGCAAGCTTTACTCTAAACAAACTTTATCTTAAGCAAATGGTTTTATTTTCTTTTATTTTGGTGCAATTGGGATTTTCTTTGGTTCTAGCTAATGAACGTATCAACATATTTGGGCAGCAATGCTGGAAGTATACATATTCTGCATAGTCAAGAGATATTTTGCCACATCTTTGTTTTTTTGTTTGTTTGTTGGTTGGTTGTGATTTTTGTTGTTTTGGTTTTTGTTTTGGTTTTTTTTTTCTGGAGACACTCTCCAGAAAGAAAATCTAGGCACAGAACAGTATTTTAGGTATAACTTCAATATCTAAAATGGACTGTTCAGCATAACCCTTTCGACCTGACATCTTTTTGTACACAGAGGGAAATAAAATCTTATAGACTTCTTAAAATCTTAAAATCCTGGTAGGGATGAAGGAACTGCATCTTTGCACATACATCAATAGCTGACTGTGTACTCCAATATATATAATACACCTGAATTCAGGTGCCAGCATTGGCAGCTTTTCAAATGGCTGTATCGATTTTGTTTTGCTTCCTTGGATTTTAGACTAACAGTTTGAATTGATGAACGGACTTAAATCAATTTCCCCAAGGTATGGTGGATCTGGAAAACATTCTCATTGTATTGGCCTGTTTTGCTGTATAATACACCTGAAGGCGTCGGAATCAGAGGGAATGTAAACAGCGCATCCAGGAGAGAGTTCATTTCACAGTAACACCATTCTTAATTCCATGGCACAGATTAATACTTACATTGTAGAGCACTGGGAAGGAAGCAAACATTGAGCCTAGACTATGAACGCCAGGGAGATCTGTAAATATCAGTTACTGAAACACCTTGGTGTGTGCCATCCATTTGTGGTACACATTTCCTTCCCACCATGTAGGAAGAGGCCAACAGAAGTCAGTGGAAGTCAGTTCAGGAGTGGTGCTGCACACCAGACTCTCCACATCCCAGAAATCACACAGGTGTGTGCCTATCTTGGATATCATTATTGCTCCTTGCTGTGTATGGCAGCATGTTAGCTCCTGAACAAGCCATTGCAGAGACAAACCAATGCACAGCTGTATGAAGTAAGAACCCAGGGTAAAAATAGTGACAACTCTGAAAGAACAGAGGAGTCTGAAAAGCTTGAGTGCAGTTAATCACAAACTGCTGGACACATTCTGTCTTGTGTGGTATCCATATTTGATATGAAAGCATCCTCGACCCCCTGGCAGACAAATTCCAGCTGCTACCTACTCCAAGGTAACTAGCTGCCTGTCTCAGCACAGCATTGCACTGCACTGTGTGATACCATTAGCTCATTACTATCATACAGGTGACAGTGAACCATGTACTAAATCACTATGACCACCTTCTCTGTCATACTCGTGGGAATTTGCCGACCAAATAGGTGGTCTAGTGAAGCTTTATTTAATCTTGTTATTTACGCTCGGACAGTACTGAAAATGTCTTGTCACAAGGCATTTTGATATGACAAACTTCCAGAATATAGTTTTCAAATTTTCACTCGTCACCTTATTTTTTGAAGACATATGGGAAAAAATGGTGACATGTTTTCATATTGTTTGGCATGTTGCACAATGAACAATCTTTAATACTGATAAAAATAAATGCTTCAGAAAAAAGAAAAATCTGTAAGTGGTTGTTTAAGCTTAGCCATAGAACCTCTCAAATTTTATGCTATGTTCCTCTGTCTGTGTAATTCTTTCAAACAATCCTGTATGAACAGATTTTGGAGAATGAGAAAGAAAGAGAAATGTGTAAGTGGTATCAACTTTTTTTTTTTTTTTTTGGTGATTTTCTGTTTTTTTAATATACACACACACATCTCTGTAGCAAAGAGGTTTTCTGGAGTTGGAAATATTACTTTTGCATTTCTTTCCTGCTAAGAGCAGATTGCATGCTACAGTACAATCAAAAGAGCTATTTTTAAAAAAGTACAGGATAAGCAATTCTGGTAAAAAACAGGTGTGTAAATGTTTAATACTCTGCATTGTTACATGCTACAGCAGAAACTAAGGCTGTCTAGTCTTACGGCACTGCCCTAGATTCCCTTGTCTTTGTTCTAGCCATGCATCATTTAGAGGTCTCTTGGGTGAAACTGTAATACTGAGGAAATGGGAGAGTGAAAAGGGTGGAGGAAAAAAGGAATGAATTCCCATAAAAAAGAGCATAATAACTGGTGGCATGTTGTATATATCATCTGTATGTGTTACATACAAAAGCACAGGACTTATACAAAACAGCACGCAGCATTTTGACACACTAAAGGAGTCTTCTTAAGCAAAAGTGGAACATATGTTTTTATAAGAGAATTCAAAGCTCACAGTTTATGGAAAAGCAAAGTGCATAGGTATTTTTAGAATGTTGCCATTTTAAGGTATTTTCAGCACTGCCTTTTCTAACCTTTTCCTTTCCATATATAGCAGGGGACCCTCTTCTCCACTGAAAACAGGTTTTTGCCTCAAATAATTTATCTATCCTGGTGCTCTGTATTTTCAATAATTATACTGTCAAGATCTTACAGATGGGATGTCTGAGACCAGAATTTCAAATTCTCAGAATATTGTTTGTGATATGAACAAATCAGGTAGGAATTTTTATGAGGTATATTAAACAACATAGAACTCTCTGGATTTAATAGCAACGGTATTAATTATTAAGTGACAATTAGTATAATGACACTTCTGAACATTGTTGTACATATCAACTGAACCAATCATTTAATTATATGAATAAAGCATGTGATAGTTTTAAATTTAACACTGTCAATGAAATTTCTTTTCCAGCCTGTACAATTTTCTCAGTTGCTGAACTGGATACATTTAAGTTATCATAGTACAAGTATTAGAATTTAACCAGTAACCTCATGGGAAAAATGGCTTAAACTTCGTGAGTTTATATAAGAAGGTGGAAAACAAATACCAGTTTATGGGAAGAGTTCATAATTTATTATTTATTTGATAAAGTGTTTAACTGCAAGAACAGAAATATTAGCCAAAGTTGCCCTGATTCTGAAGAAACAAAAGCACTGTATATCATGGTATAATTAAGTGTATATAGGTATGTTAAAAGACAGAGGGCACTGCAGCAGCATAAAACTACAACAGAGACTTGCTATTGTAATGCACAGAATTACACAAGCATCTCATTTTCCCATGCTTGCTATTTTAACAAAATGCTAACTTGTAGGTTTTTCATTTTTTCTTTTGTTTCATTTTTATATCAAACTTTTTATGAGGCCACTTTTTATCTTTGTTGGTCTTGAAATGTTAAGAAGAAAAATCAATTCACACTGTGTCAAACTTTTCAGATTATTATGTTCAGTTCTCTTTGCATGATTGATACAAAAATTTGCTCTTACAGTTGCCTTACTGAAAATAAATGCTACTTATTAGAGCGAGGGGTAGAAGGCAGCTGTTACAGATGCATCAAGAAGCATGGGAGTTACTAACTAAACAACATATTTTGTAGCATTTTATTTTATTCTCAGCATATATTAGAATTAATATTTTATGTTAATGGATGAATACTAAAATGGGAGGCAAATTTACCATGTAACAATTATGCTCAGCTTCATCTTCCCAGCTCCACCCTCAACTAGACTTTGGACAGTTCTTTTCACTTCCAAGTGTAAGAATGCTTTGTCTTTAAAATAGATGACAGTACTGACTAAATGAGAA
Source organism: Struthidea cinerea (assembly GCA_013397865.1). NCBI lineage: Eukaryota > Metazoa > Chordata > Aves > Passeriformes > Corcoracidae > Struthidea > Struthidea cinerea. The sequence goes on from VZTI01004189.1 coordinate 122,594, forward strand.
GACACATAAAGAACTAACAATCTGTGTTTCTTAAGGACTCCTGGGATTAATTTCTTCCGGAGCAGGAGTTTGTAGTACAGCATTCAAGAAAGAAAGAAGAAAGTAAAAGAAATATTCCCCTTTCGCTTCCTCTTTTTTTCCCCTTCTAAGTGGGAATCTTGTATTGACCTTTGATGGCTATGGAACAATGAGACTTACAGAGCTGCTGTTACCCTATCGGGAAGGAGGTAGAGAGCCTATAGAACATATAGCTCTCCAAGAGCTTCAAAACAAAAAGAAAAGTCCTGCCAGTTTCATGAGTCTTAATAGTCACAGAAAGTTAGTTCATATTCATAGTATTTGAGAAAGTAGTCCCTTAAAACAATTTGTAACACTGTTATATTTCCATGACACAAAAAAGACAATGGGAGATAAAGGGTTGTTTTTTTTGCAGGTCCCATACCTTGAGCTTTTCAACCAAAAGTTTCTAAATCCTAAACTTTAAACTAAATCTTGAGAACTTCTATAAGGATAAGTGATGGAAGGATATTGTATTTTTGTAGACTACTGCTGCTAGCTTTTTTAATATCCCCTTTGAAGAAGACATTGAGGGACACTAGATGGAAAATACAGAGAACTAGGCAGGATTTAGGAAAATTATGTTCAAACCCTGAAATTATTTTCTGTCTGGGGGGAAGGGAATCACTGTGCTCTGACTATATTGCATGAGAAAAAAGGTAACATAATTTAGAATATTAATCACATAGACATTTACAAGGACTGATTCTGGCAAGATTAGCTGTAAAAAAAAACAAAACCACAAAGATGAATTTAAGAAACATTAATGGAAAACAATAGCTTTCAGATTTTTGACTTGCCATTCAGTTATACTGCTGCAAGCCTGAGAAACAATGGAGATAAGTCTAGAGAAAGAGACTAGGCTAGAAACCACCTTAAAATAGATTTCCTTAGTGAATTCTGGTGCAGGGTGGGGCTGGGAGGAAAAAAAGAGATTGAGAGAGAGAGAGAGAGAGATGCATACACATGAGGAGAAGAAATTAACTAGAACTGTATTAGAAATTTTATTTTCTTATATTCTTCCTCTCATGGAACAGGAACAAATTTGAAGATGATTAAAATTTACACCTAGGCTATAGCTATCTAAATATATTCACAGTTAGTGTTCTGCATGCAGTTTTTAGCTAACTGAATAAATGCAAGTTTGGAATATGTTGGTCCAATTATGGGACTTCTTCAGATGACAGCATGGGGTATTTAGTCTAGTAGTTCTGAAAAAGGATGTATAGACTGACAAGGGGTATGAAATATTTTTTGAGGCTTACTCATAGATCTAAAAATAAAATTACACACTGTTGTACAGCTATATTACAAAGCCTATCTACCACGTATCTTTCAAGTCTATCAAGATTACACATTACAAATTATGAAACCCAAATGTTTGACATTGTGTACCAGGTTGATTTGATCACAGAAACCAAGCAAACCTGCAAACTGTCAATTTGCCTTAAATGACAACTACTACAGGATGGAGCTTTTTCACTGCTATGATAGTCTCTGACTAATACCCCTTAGAAAGGGTTGGTGCAGAAAGAGAAATATTTCTGTCACTTCAAATCTGTATGTGTGTGCGTGTGTGTCTCTGTGTGAGTCTGTGTCTAAAACCTGAAATATCAGTTTTCTTTATATTGAATAACTATAATTATATTGGAACTGATATTTCAGGCATGGCTTTGCATGCATTCCGGGTTCCATAACGGTAACGGAAAGTAAAGGTATTTCTTAGATGGGGAAATTGTAATGAATATGAAGAAGTAGAAGAGTTTCCTCCAATGGTCACAGACCAGACCCAAGCAGGACATATGTGGTTAATATTTATCGAAGTTCAAAGAAGCATCTTGTGGTCTCTCTTCTCCTTTCTTCATTGTGGATGTGTTAGTCTGCATAAATTTGCAGTTTCTCTGTGTATGTGCCCCGAAGTCCTCTACCTCTGTCGAGACTTAGGTGTACTGAGTTTCCATATTGAGTAGTCAGAGGTGTGCAGGAGAGAGAAAGCATATTGACAACAATGTGGTGTTGCTCAGAAACAGAAACCCTATTTCGCACAGCACTACTGGTATAAATAGAGACAAACTAATTATTCTCCCTACTCTTGGTAAATATTTTTGATCAAGCCAACAAAAGTCTTCATGCACTCTACACTTCTTTTTCACTGGCTTTACTTTTTTCTTTTACGAAAGCCCAATATTCTCATTTGTTTTCATGATAAATTTTAGTGTGCAGGACAAGTAGAATTACATTGATAAAAATACACAGTTAGTTTGAACTCTTTCTTGAATATAAACGGGTTTATTTCAAGAAAAATTAATTTAACATGTTATCACAGAAAGAATGATGACAGCATTAAATTGATTCATAAATAGTGCATGTATAAGGCCGGTGGATTTTAATAAAATTAAGAGAAGACTAAATGTATGCAATTTAATCAGGAATTTTTCAGGCAGGTATTTCTCTACAAAACAGTAAAACACTACAGTAAATTTATTTCTAGGTCTGACTTATCATAGAGCTGACTTATCATAGACTATTGTAGAATAATTCTCTATAAGTATATTTGTTTAGGACAGAATTTTTTTTTCCTACATATGGTCTCAGAATGCAGGTAAAAAAAGAAGAGTAAAGGAAGAAAATTAAAATATTGTACTGAAAGGTGTTTGATTGTATTTTAGAGGATCTAGCAGGTTCAGGGTATGAGACACTAGGGACCATTCATAAAATTAAATGAGGTGAGCCCCAAGATCATGTAGAACTTGGGAAATTACATCATGTTCTGAATTAAATTGAGCAATTTCTTATCGTGGTGGAAATCTTGCCAAGGAAAAAGTAATTATTTAGCGTCATTAATTAACCTAATTGCCTCTTAACTGGACTTGGATAAATCTAAAAGAGACACTTGTGGTCTCTTACTACTGAGTGCCCATCAAATACAGTTGCTTTTAGGTCTCAAGGCTTTTGTGGTCTGGCAGTGAGCCATAGAGGTCTTGTTTTCTTATTCCTCATCTCTCTCTTCAACTACAAAAAGCTGATCTGCTCCTAAGTATCCATCCCTAATCCTCTTACTACCTTTTTTTTTTTTTTT